>VZTE01005755.1:5047340-5122720 GCA_013397775.1 Eulacestoma nigropectus
AAAAAAAGATAATCCCACATTCACATACACATGCAGATTTATCTCTAAATAGTATATAAATAAGGCTTAACAGATATAATTATCAACTACGTGGTATGGAATGCACGGCAATGAAAAGGATATAAGTGGAGATTTGGGAACCAGGTAAGGAGAAATTTTGGCTGAGTAATTGGGGAGAAATGTCAAGCCTGTGATGTATATCAGAACCAGGAATGTATTCCAAAAGAAGTTGTACAAGACCCATCATTAGAAACATCCGAAATATTACCTAAGTTTTCAATATTAGTAATAATATTGGGGAATCATGCAACCGTGTACATTTCAGAAAGGAGAAAAAGCCAATAACTATTTGTTATAAGAATCTTGGAAGTCACAACTTATTTCTGCAATTTTATCTAATGAGCTTTTGAGTGGTAACAGAATTTATTTTGGGACTACTCTCAATTACTTCAGAATTGATGCTTCCATTTCTTTCTCTTCTATATGCCATCAAGAAGGTGTTCTCTGCAAATAAATGGGCCAGAAAAAGTTTCCTTGTTAATAAAAGCACACTTTTCACAGTCTAGCTCTATGATAGAGCCAGTACTTGATCTCTGCTTCACTCTATCCAAATTTTCTATGATTTTTTGATCATAATAATAATAAGTCCACATAGAGAGATTTACTTCTGTATAATGAGTCTTAAGGTATAAAAAAGCTCCACAACTTTACTAATGCACCAGTATTTCACGTCTGTAAATAGCAACATTTCCTTTTGACATTCAATTTTGAGTTCAATCTATATTTAAAATACCAGAACTCCAGGGTTACAATCCATTTTACACTTCAGCAGCTTAGTTGTCCATATACAAGAGACCCATCAGAATGCCCTGCAATGGGCATGTTTAGCATTAAGGGACCTGTTAGCAGGCACATCCTTTTCATCAAAGCATTGAACACCTCTATGAAAAAGGACCACAGCTATTTTTAATGACCTTTCCCAGATCAAGTTATGACACAATACATCCTGGTGTGGAAATGTCAGTGGGAGGCTAGCACAATAAAATCCAAGGTAAAATACAGTCTTTACACAGTCATTAAACTAATACCTGTTAAGCTGTAGATGCAGTCAGCATCAAGTAACAGGAGCAGGAATACACTTCATACACTCATGATTTTTCTGCTTTCTTCCTCCCTATTATATTTTCTTGACCCCTGGAAGTGTTCAAAAAACAAGCAGACGTGGCACTTCGTGATATAGTATTGGGCATGATGGTATTTGGCCAAAGACTTAATGATTTTTGAGGTCTTTTCAAACCTTAAGGAATCTATGGTTCTATCATCTTGCTATCTTTTCTCCTTCCATTCTTCTGCAGATTTTTTGCCTTAGGAATCCAGTGAATTCCTCCTGCAGTGAAGCAAAGCATCTTTAAAACAGTTCAGAGACCTTCAGAGTATCCTCAGCTCCCTTTTCATTAGGTCAGCCCAAGTGCAGCGTAACAAAGGAGTTCACATCTCCTCAATTTAAGGCAGGGGATCACCTATGTAAATAGAAGCAAAATCCTTTTTCAATTAAAAGTTGGTCTACAACCTCCACAAACAAAAGAGGCAGGAATGTAAGAGCTGAAGTTGGAGAGGGGCCTTTCTAGAGGACCTGGACCAATTCTGCATATAGGAACGACAGAATCAATAAGTGGTATCACAGCTTTACACATGCTCAGGCCTCACTGAACACTCTGCAGCACTTCCAAACAGGGAGGATTTCAAATTAATGACTGACAAAACATCTGAGGGAAATGAGCCTCTCCTCCCAACAAAACACCAATTTGTGTAAGAGCACTGGGCTGGCAGCCAGAAAACCATGTGTTATCATAAAACCTGCTTTACCAAGGCCCTTTCTCGATACCTACAGCCAGAAATAGGCTTTATGCATTGATTTTAACCCTCTTTGTAAAAGTAACAATTTCAAAGATGCTGATAGCCATAAAATAAAACACAAGAAGTTCCACTCCAACACAAGGAAGGATTTCCTCACATTGAGGGTGGCAGAGCACTGGAAAAGGTGCCCAGGGAGGCTGTGGAGTCTCCTTCTCTGAAGACATTCAAAAGCCCCCTGGACATTCCTGTGTCACCTGCTCTAGGTGACCCTGCCTTGGCAGGCGGTTGGACTGGATGATCTCCAGAGGTCCCTTCCAACCCTAACAATCCCATGATTTCAAGAGTGATGTTATAACGTCAACATATTTCGACACAATGCACGTGTGCATTTTTGTGGGAAGAGATGGAATGGAGTTGAGTTACAGGCTGTGGGACAAAGAAGCACATGGCAGCACAAAGGAGCACACGGCAGCACAGAGAGGCTTGTCTCTGCTGGAGCCTGGGGGGAGGAGGTGTCACACGGCAGAGCCCTACAGAGAGGAGCTGCCGGAAGCTGACAGACGGGTGAACAGCGCGTGATCACCCCATAGAAGGACAGTCAGAAAGCGTGTTGCTGATGTGGCAGCATGGGATAGGTCAGGTAGTGAGTATTGCCATGTAAGGAAATGCTGTGCCTTGAAGAAGGGTATAAAACCAGCTCGTTTCTTTGAATAAACGATTCAGATTCTCTGCCGGTCTGGGTCTGTGTCCCAGTCGCTACGAGTGGTGCCCTGCATCAGGGGCTGGAGCTGTAGGTGAGCCACAGAGGACATGAGGGCTGGACAGTCCTCATCGGACCCGGCAAAGTCCGTGTTTCAATCACCGACACATTTTGCATCAAGCACTCAGCACATGGATAGACAAAAGAAAATTATGCTGTCTTACAGGGTGGACATAATTTGTATACATCAGAGCAGAGAGGTTGAAGGGGTTTTCAGGATCCCAAGAGTGTAAGAGTAACTCAGTCAATGTCTGAATGTGCAAACTGCATCTGTAGCTCTCATGCTTCAGTGTTTTTCAATAAAAGGTAAAATCACGGAAAGGAATAGAAAATCAAAGTTTTCTAGCATGGCAGAGTGTTCACTAAAAAGCAACACTGCAATTTAATTGGGCTTTCATCATCCTTGGGATATGGATATGTGCAATTAACCCTGGTAGACTGAACATGCACATTCACAGCAAACAACATAAGCATGTATACTACAAATCTATTTTCTGTCATAACTTTACGCTCTCTGATCTTCCACAGCCTTTAATTCCATTTGGTAGCCATTCACTGCTTCTTTATATATATATATATGCTCCAAGGCTTATTCTGTCTTCACTTTTGTGCCGCTTTTTCTGTTGTTCTTGGGGTTTGGGTTTTTTTTTTTCTGGGTTTTGTTTTTTCATATTGGCCTTTATTCAGTAAGAAAATGGAAAACTATTTGACCTTTCATTATTACCAAAAAACCCCAACAAATCTCGTAAGTGTTGAATAATGATTGCCTGTGATAAGGATTAATGATTTTTCCAAAACTCTTCACTACTCATTGCATATTTCTTTACAAATTAAGAACTATCCTAAATTGAAGTGCTCTTAGAAAATATAAAATGCATAGTAGCAAGTCATGCAAGCCAAAAGTTCTGAAGGAACAAATATGTCACAGTAAAATATTAATCATCAAGGATCAACCCATCACTTAACTGATCCTTAGTGATAGGGGACTGCAAATGGGCAAACTGATGCCATGGCATCAACTTTTTAATAGGTTTCAGACTGATCTAAGGAATTACAAAGTATATAATCTGTGTTCTGCTCTGTAAAAAATGATAGAAACTATACAAAGGAATAAATTAGCAGATGGAGTACAAAGATGTGGCAAAACAGGAAAAAATGAGCTGGATTTTATGTATCCCAGACATTGTTCACAGATTTTGAAGTCTCTCCATTCAAATGAGACAACAATCACACAGATGAGCTTGGTTATTCTGCTTGAATTTCCAAAAAAATGTAAACCATCCTTTACGGAAGTCTCTTAAATAAATTATGCTCTCAGGAGGTAAGAGGACAGATCCTCCAATGATTTAACAGCTTGAAAAGAACTGAAAATAAAGATTAGTAATAAAAGGCACTGTTTTGCTGTAGAAGAAAGATTTCAGTGAAGTCTGTTTAGAATCTCTATTGGCACCTACGTAATTCAAGATACTTATAAATCACCTGAAAACGAGGATAACAGGGAGCTGACAATGTTTGATGGGGATACTGAGTTATCCACAGTAACAAAATGAAAGACAACTGTGTAAAGCCACACAGTGATCTTGTGCTGCTGGCTAATGCTGGACTAATTCCTGCCAATAAAAGGTGGGAATCACCTTCATAATCCCATGTCTTTAGTCATTTCCATGTGTTCAGGTACCCTTCCTCAACTCAAGAACCTCTCTTGAAGACAGCTACATCATATCTCCCCTGAGCTCTTCAGCAGGGATGTCTCAGACACACCAGGGCCACTAAAAGGCATTCCATTCTAATCTCAGTGAAATTAAATATCAATTAATACAATCCTGACAACAACAGGCTTTAAGTGAACAATGACTATTCAAAAATAGTTCCATATATGTTTATTTTTGAATTTATAAGAAACCCTGGTTTATATGTCCTGTATTTTTCTTCTTTGTTTGTTTTTTTTTTGTTTCTGTTTTGGTTTTTTTTGTTGTTGTTTGTTTGGGTTTTTTATTATTATTATTATTTTTATTTTTTTGTTACATAAACACAGGGTGAAAATATTTACTTAGAATTTATCCTTTCAGGCTACTTTTCAAGCTAATACATATTTTTCTAGATGACTTTGAATTAGGTTTACATTTCTTATCTCAATGATTGGCAGCTGATAAACATCATCTTCAAAATTCAGCTCATTAAGAGGATGATACTGATAGAGAATATTAGTTTGTTTTCACTCATTTAAAATAAAATTGCATGTTCCCTGCCCCCTCCTTAGGTTCTTTAATTTTCCCTTGACTAAAAGCATGGAATAAGACATCGAACTCAATGTCTGAAGTTCAGCCTTAAAGGTGTTTCAGGCTCCATCATTGTCTTTGTAGTATTACTCATGTTCCTACTGGTCTCAATTCACACTGACTACATTAACTTCATTATTTAATCCATTTTAATTCTACTAAAAGTAGGATCCTATAGAAGACAGCCTAAATATTTGGTGGGGGTGGTAATGGCGAGGAGGGTTGCGTTTTTTTTTTTAATTAGCTCCTAGAGAGCTGCCAAATGTGGTTTTTGCAAGTATCTCCTTTTTTTTTTCCCTTTAACTCCTGGGTGGTTGTCAAGCAGTGAAACCCAGTTCTCGATGCACTTCCACAGAAGCCTTTTCACTAGCCATTCATTGAATAGAGATTTGCCTCCTACCCTTGTCATTCAAGGGCTTCCTATTTTCTCCACCTCATTCCCTATGTTGCCACTGTAAGTATATCTGATTGATTGGTCCCAGTGCATCCCTATGACCCTCTTCAACACATTTCCTGCTTCCCCAGAGAGTATCACAGAATCACCCCTTTCTATTTTCCTTTCATTTCTTTCCCAGTCTTGACCACTGGTTATCAGAGGACATCTGTTTTGAATCAGACATTGCTACCTTCAGCCAAATTTGCTTCCTGCCATTTCCTTTAGCTGCACTATCTCCCTTCCTTCTAGATTCCTAGTAAAAATATCCACTATAATTCAACTTTTTTCCAGTGGAACAGATACAATATATGCCACCTTTGAAGAGCTTCTAATTACACAGTAACAGAAAAAATGTCCATATTTAGTTCCAAGGAGTTCTGACAGGTGAGGTGATCTAACTGATTTGCATTTATTTGTCCAAATTACTGGCTTCTCTTCAATCTCCCAGTATAAAAGATCTGGTTTAGGAGGGTGTGTTATTAGATGTGAATGCTACTATTGTCTGTCTTTGATCTATCTGCATTAGTGACGCCCAAATTTGCTTCAGTCCACAGAGCAACTAGATGATTTGAAAGAATTCAGAAAACTACTCAACATAATGGAATATTTTCATAGCACCACTGTTTGGCAAGAGTTGTCCAACCTCTGTTCTTCAGATGGTATGTGGAATTTCCCACCAGAACTATTTAAGACCTGTTGTTCTCATGAAAAGTTCTACTTTAGGTTTTGTGTTTCGGGGGGATTGATGAGGTATTTCAGATGGGAGTTTTGTTCTACAGGACCATATTATCATATTAACGCTCACGGCTTCCTGAATTTTTGGCCTTTACATTTCCTTGGCACGCTGCTCTGAGCAAAACTTCTCAGTCATTAATGAAAATATAAAGCAAGCCTGCACATAATACTGGTGCTGGAAGCAGTGCCAGCATCCTTACACAACTCATATATATCCATCTGGGCACAGTCACTCCCAGGGGCCTAAGAATTCATGTAGCAAGACTAAACTCCAAGCCAATTAGCATGAACTTTTCTTTACAACTTCAGGAGATAATGTAGCAAACCCTTAAAACCAGCAGGAGTTGGGTACGTAACTGCTTTTGATGTTTTTGAAAGTCTATCTCTAAAAAATACAAGCAGCAGCTAATAATTTAGCAATTCTATCAAAACAAGCAATTAAGTGTGTCTTGTATGATTTGTTCTCTATAAAAATCATGCTGTTTGTTTACCCAAACTTCTATTACCCTCTAGACTTTACTGATTTCATCTCCGGGTATTTATTCAATTATTTTACAAGGAATTGGAATCTAATTCACGAGCTACTCACAGTGACACCTAAATCTTTTCTCACAGCCAACCTGTCAAATGAAGATGATCAGTCAGTATAAAATAGACTATTTTTGCCAATGCCAGTTAAATTTCATGTTAGTAGTTTGCTGAGCCTCCCAAATTATTTTAAATTACCTGCCTTTCCTAACTTTCTGCCGTGATTTGACTGAGTAATGTAGTTCAACTACCGTAGTTCTTGACTTTTTCTTCCACAAACTAGCATAGGAATGTCCATCTGCAAAGGCTTAGGCAAAGGTCCTGCAGCTTTGCACAAGGCATTAGGCTCCATCCCAGCTCAGTTTCTTCCTGCTTCCCCAGTTTGTCCTTGAAGGTGGAGTTTGCACCTTTTTTTGTATGTAATGTATCTTAAAAAAAAATCATAGCAAATACACTCAGGAAAAAATAGTAAGTCCCTGAGCATCACCTCTGCTCAACCTTTTATTACACTTAGTACATTATATTACATTCTGCAGGCAGGGGCAGCTTGGTGCCTGTAAGATGGTGACACCAACATTGTCATATTGTCATCAACATTTCTGCCACACCTCGAGAAGAGCTCAGTGGAAATGGTTGCAGATCCATAAAACATGGTGATCCTAAGATCTGCCTGATATGGCCCTTAGGTACTGGTTCCTGCAACGCAGTTCATGAAAAATACAAATAACAAAATTCAGAAAAAGCAACACGTTGGCTAGAAGCAGGGGGAAATTCAATCAAGAAGGGAGATAAATGGTTATTTTTTAAATTTCCTATATCCTATTGCAAGTGCCTGCCTGACCCGTGCTCCTAAAAGAAATCCTGATGCATCGCCAAAAGCTCTCAACCCTGCTTCCATGCCTAAACTGCCTTTTTGGTAGGGAAGATTGCTTCATCCTTTTCCCTCAAAAGATGGATGAAAGTTGGGATGCTCTCAGTATAACTGCATTCCTGTGAAGAGGAATTCAGAGCTCAGCACAAGCTTCACTCTGGAGAGTGCAACGACCAGCAGCAACAAATAACGTTCAGCCAGAGGAAGTCTCCATCCCCTGTTGCAAAAGTGGCCAGTTGTATGCAGAGAGACGAAGGAAGCTTCAGCACAAAGGATGGGAAATGTACTTCTGGAGAGTCTGGTGCCTGAAATCTTAGAGACATATAAGCAGGGGGAAGGGAGGGATGGGAATGGACATGGGCTTTATGAACTGCCTACTTGGAGATGAAAACTTAAATTCTGTCCAAAATGCATTTCAATCACTAAATTGCTTATGTGGATCCAGGACTCCATAGTCCCATGATGCATCCATGTCTGCTAGACTGGCAGTTTGAGAGGGTGTTTCAGGAGAGCTCATCCTAGGTAGAGAATACAGGTGGGAATGAGCAGCTGTTTGTTATTCCCCAGCCTTTTCAATATCATGGCACTTGGGGTCTTCTGGCTCCTGTTCAGAAAGCAAGATAAACTTGAGGCTTCTGCCAGTGTGACAGTATCTTTAGTCAGTGAAGAATAAACAGAAAAAGTAAGTTAAGAACAAAGATATAAAGACTGCAGTAGTAAGAACTGAATAAAAGACTTGAAAAAACAACTAGCTTTTACTTTTCTATGCTTTTAACACAAGTTACTTTAAAGCAAAAACGTTCAAACCACCTTGAACTTTGACAGTTTCAACCTGCATCTATGATGTATAGATTTCTGAAGTTCTTCTGTTCTAAAATTTAATTATAAACTATGCTGTTATGCCAATGTTTTGGGTTTGCACCCAAAAATGGAACTCCCAAATAATGAGCTTTTTCCCACCTCCTGTCTTGTCTCCCTTTCCCCTCAAAAAAAAAGGAAAGAAGTCAAGCGCTTTTAAATACAATAAAAAATGTGGTTTTCAACAACTTTTCTTTCGTTCTCGATCTCAAGATAAAAAGTGTTTAATGCTGACCCTGGAAAATTACATATGGAATTTGAAATCATACCACAGTTATTCTGTACTGTATACACTAATAGATCTCAAAGAAACTTGAGATCTCAAGGAAAGTAGCAAGTATTTGTCTGTCTAGCTTGGTGTAAGCCAAGGAACAGAGAGGGTAATTCTTCTTAGGGTCTGTTGAAAGCAAGCCATAACTCAGAAGTTCTTCTGGAATAATTCCTAGATGCTTTATCCCAATCCCACTCTGCGTCAGATCAACCATGACGCTCTGCATTTTATGTAAATTCACCAGCAACAAGGACTTAGAAATTAACTGACAATTCTGTTAATTACCTATGAACCAGAACACAGAACAACTCCCTTTCCCAACAAAGCTGCCCTGATTCTGTAGATTATCACTACTAAACAAAGTAAAAAAAAAAAAAGTAGTACTGAACCCACACACCCGAAATACCATTTGGAAGTGGTAACATAATCAGACGTGTATGAATAAAGATGTCAAGATTGGTTTAGTAAATAGACCATTTAATAATCTCCATTTTTTTGGATTTTACTGTTTAACAGCAGTTAAGCACATCTAAGAACCCAATCAACATGCAATATGGTAAACTACTACTGTGAATGCTATGAATTCAATTTTTTTCATTTTCAGAGGTGATAAACTGAGGACACCTTTCTACTTTCATTTCAAAATCAATTTTGTCACTGATCTTGCTGAAACAAAAGAAGGTCTTATCCAAAGACCTACCATTAAATGGAAAAGAAATACTGTGAATAGCTTTACAAGAGCTTCCAAATTTTGTAGCAGCCACAATGGAACAAATAATACTCAAAAAGCAATAGAAAATAAATGACAAAAATGGAAAGATCTGCTCAAAGACATTTTTTATTGTAACAGATCCTGAGTTTCCATAGAACTGATGTTGCAGAAAGTTAGTGGCAATTTGAATTTAATGAAGGATAGCTGAAAAAAAAATCATTATTCAGCTCGCCCCCTTAAATCTCTAAAGGCACCCTTCATGCACACATCGTGAGGGGGAGAAAATGCATAGCTGAGCAGATATTATTAAAGTAGAATATATACTACACTAGAAAACTGATAAGCATATACCTAATAAGTAAAACCCTCTCTACTATACTTAAGAACTGATAAAGTAAATGCCAAGATTTTATTATCAAACCAGTTCTTTATTTTAAAAAAGTACAGGAGAGGATCCAAACTTTAAAGATTTAATTACTTTGACTATCAAGGGCATGAGGGAGAAACCAGCTCTGCCCTGTTCCACTGGTGCAAATCTAGATTTACTTATCTGATAGCAGAGTTTTGTTCCACTTATCCAATTCTTATTTTAAGGAGTTTTGGTCTACCAGAAGTAGTGCCCATCTGTAACCTCAAAACTTAAGAAGCCATTAAGCTCCTGATTGCTGGAAGCAGGAAAGATATTCCAAGGGAAATATTACTCTGTACTTGACATCTTACCACACGTTATCTCTAAGCATCAGCTGTGGACTTCTACCATCTGCAGAGGCACAGAGGTCCTTTGAGAATTCTGTTCTCTCTCCTGTGGCCAGTCTTAAGTTTTATGAACCATTTAAAGTGACTGAGTCTGCTAATGCCAAATGTGACTAAACTGGCTTCTTAGCAGGCAGACCTGAGGTGAGCTTACAATCAAAGGCTCCACTGTGCAGAGATGCAACAGATCAGCACATTCAGTTCTGCTTTACAGTAGCAGCACAAATCCAGGTAGACCACAAATTCTCAGGTGAGTTATTCACCTGGCTTTTTTACTGAGACCTATCTTTAAATAGTGTGGTATGTGCTTTATCTTACACATTCACACAGTAGCAGAGACCAGCATAGAATGACAGCAGAAGTTAGAATTGTCTGACAGTGAATAATTTCCAAATTCTCAAGCGAGGTTTTACATGATCATGTTCCTTGTAACAGCAAGTGACTGGGTTCCCTCTCCTGAGATTTATCCCCCATCCTTCAAGCCAGTATTGCCATTCTGCTACTGTCATGACATTTAAATATTTTTAGGTGGCTATTCAGTGTTAGAAATCACTGCTCTTCACTCATTACTTGCTTTTTCTGATTACCTATTCTGCAAGGATAAGCAGTTTAAAAATAGTAAATGTTTATCCAAATAGGAATATCCTTAAGTACCTCAGAAATAAGGACATGGCCAGGAAGAAGAAAATGTGAGAGTTATTCTGTGAGTGAAAAGAGAGCACCAAAACATGGAAGAGCACTCCCTTACCCATCCTTCCATTCCCAAAATATTTCAAGACCCAGGCTTCACCCAGGAAATCTGAGACTGGTGGCAGAGAAGGGAGTAACATGGCAGTCAGAGTGAGAGGCAGGTGGCACAGCAAAAAAGAACAGGAGTGAACACTTATAGGTTTAGACTAACTGGAGAGAGACTAACAGGCACAGAGAGTTATTTATGCAGCAAAGATCAGCACAACCGGGGTAAACTCAGGACCTGACACCAGAGGCATGAAAAAGGAGATGCTGAAATCTGTGTATAAAAATACATATACATAGTATATACTTGTGGGAGGAAAAGCTTCAACTTTTCTGCGGTTTTGCTTTTTCTTTAATTCTAAAGCATCCTATTTTAGATGTTTCCACCATACATTATAAACAATTCAGAGGAATAGAGAATGTGTAGCCTCTAAATGAAGCTGCCCTGAAACGCAGCTCTGAGCAAAGACAGTGACAGTGGAGCAGATTGCAGATCTGGCGGCTCCTGCACAATGTGGCTGTCCCCTTGTTCCATAGCCAGAGCCCAGCTCACAAAATAACCAAGCAAAGGGGTGGGTGGCCCAGGCTGCCAAACTGGTGTAGCAAAACTCTCTCCTGAAGTTATACCTGTGATGGTGAGTATTTTTAAAAACGTCCCTTTCCTTTCCACAGAATAGTCATGTTCTGTTCTGTCATTCACGGCTTTGTTACAAAGTCCCAAGGTTGTTTCAAGAGCTGAGCAGTTTCATGGCACGGTAAAGTACAAAGATGCAATATCATGCATAGACTATTAGCTTTATTATGGGTTAATTGGGTTAATTACCCTCAGTGCAGCACTTGCTCCAGATCTGACGTGCTCAGTATATCCTTACACAATGCAGTCGTGTTCTCCACCTCTCTGCTTCTCACCCTTGCTCTTAAAATGGGGTAAGAGCTTTTCCCAACTTCACAAGGATCTTGGGAAAACAAATTAATACACTGAGATGCTCAGACACTGAGGAAACCCAGTGAAGCATCCAAGGTAGGAGAGAAGAGATGGCCCTACTGTGGATTACATGAATAGGTACTGTTAGAATGACTGACAGGACACGTCTGAATCCATAATTAATGCTAAACACCTCAAGCAAATATTTATCCCTGTGACTTCACTTAAGATGGTGAGTCGTGATGCAAAAACGGCAGATGTCCACCCAGAAAAATTCATGCAAGGTCACTGACCCAGAGAGATGTATACACAATCTCCAAGAGTCATCAACAAACAGGGCTGAGCACCTTTGGGTTTGGGCAAGGCTCAAATCTCAGGAAGGGATGATAGAATTCAGGTCTGTTTGCACAGATAATTGAAGCTCTGGCTTTCAAACCCCTGAAAACACAGTACATTTAGACCTATAATTCACAGTCTTCCTATGACATGTAACAGCTTATCAATTATTGTTTTACAGGAAATTTATATTCCCTGCTTCCTTAGAGAGCCCAGAACAAACAAACAAAGCAAACAAATCCTAATTTGCATTTGTTCACAACTGAAAAAAAAAAATGTTCCAAACAGCAGAGAAATGAGTATTCTGCAGGGAAGAGTAATTTCTATCAGCATTTAAAGAAGCTTTTTATATTCATTTCTTGTGAAATGCCTGTGCAACACCTCCCTGGCATATAAGCTGTCGCAGTCCCAGGGCAGGATTCCCATGCTCATTTAGAGTGGCATATGAGTGATACCAACAGGGTCAAAGGGAGGACCCCAAGCATTTCACAGGAGACATTCAGAACTTTCCAAGAATAAATCTTTGGAGAACACATTTGCTAAGATGGCTGTTTATAGCCATTTATGTGATAAAGAGAGACTTTTAGGTTCCCAGAGCCCTTTAAGTGCAAATGACAATACACAGTATGTATGTTCTGAATGAAAAATAGGACTTGCAATCTAAAAGTACCAATGAAAATGCCACTAAAACATATGGTCTATTATGGTTAAACAGATTTTTTTTTTCAAGGTATTAAGGAAAAAGGCATTAGGTATAATACCAGTTTCTGTGAGATGATGTAACACCTCTACACAGCTTGGGCTGTGCCCAGATCCAACCCTGTTTTCATTTGCATTTTGCCTGGAAGTCAATAGCAGCTCTATTGAGTAGTATCCTACCTATTGAGGGTAGTAAGGCTCTGCAGAGGGATCCAGACAGGCTGGATTGGTGGGCTGAGGCTAATTGTACAAGGTTCAACAAGGCCTAGTGCCGGGTCCTGCACTTGGGTCACAACAACCCCAGGCAAGGCTAGAGGCTGCGGGCAGAATAGCCAGAAAACTGCCCAGCAGAAAAGGACCTGAGGTCAACAGCAGCTGAACATGAGCCAATGTGTGCCCAGGTGGCCAAGAAGGCCAATGGCATCCTGGCCTGTATCAGCAATGGTGTGGCCAGCAGGACCAGGGCAGTGATTGTGCCCCTGTAGTGGGCACCGGTGAGGCCACACCGCCAATCCTGTGTTCAGTTTTGGGCCCCTCACTGCGAGAAAGACATTGAGGGACTGGAGAGTGTCCAGAGAAGGGCAATAGAGCTGGGGACAGGTCTGGAGCACAAGTCTGATGAGGAGAAGCTGAGGGAGCTGCAGGTGTTTAGTTTGGAGAAAAAGAGGCTGAGCTGGGACCTTCTTGTTCTCTACAACTTCCTGAAAGGAGGCTGTAGCCAGGTAGGGGTCAATCTCTTCTCCTGAGTAACAAGTGACAGAATAGACTCACGTTACACCGGAGGAGGTTTAGCCTGGATAGCAGGAAAAATTTCTTCACTGAAAAGATGGTCAGTCATTGGAACAAGCTGCCCAGGGAAGTGGTAGAATCACTACTCTTGGAAGTGTTCAAAAGGCACATGGATGTGGCACTTGGTGACTTGGTTTAGTGGTGAGCAGTGCTGGGTTAACGGCTGGACTCCATAATCTTAGAGGTCTTTTCCAAGCTTAATGATTTTGTGGTTCCAAAAGGATAACTATAATGAACTGCATGTTTGGAGTACCTAAAAGGAAAGTCTTGTACCTGTTTGTTGTATGGCAACCCTTTGCCACAGACTGGGCAACATTGAGAAAAACCATGGGATACACCTTCAGTTCAGACACCTGTGTCAGAGCTGGCTGACCAGGTCTCCTGTATCATTAGCCAAGAGAAACACAGCCTTCCATAGCCCAATCCATCCGCACTAGTGTAAAGCCGAACTGTCCCTCAAAAGCGTTTACAGCTCTCCAATGACATAAATCTGGACAGATGAATTTCACTGTCAGCATCACTATCAAATACTGGTGAACAAGGCACAGTTTCTATCTTGTTTTCTGCCACAACTGCTTCCCCCACAAGTTCCTTCTACAGATTTTTACTACAGCATGAGGCAAAGCGAGGCTGCTTGCTAACATATAGTTTCCAGATACCATGACATGAGTTACTGATCTATAAGTAACAGTCCTACTCTTCCACGTGAGCTCCTCTTCACCTGTTGGCTACATACACAGACACTTTTTGAAGTTATATGATAAAATTCTTTGGTTTCCTAAGAAAACATTAAATTACTGCCTCATTTCATACCACAGCACATCTAAGAGAAATATAATGAAAACAAATTTGCTGACTTTACCAGGATAAGAAACACATCTAAGCAGTCAAAATAGCCATATTTTCTGGTTATTGCAGGTTGTAAATAAAGAGTGGAACTAACTCTTTTTTGTGTATATCACCATAAATGCAAAATGCTTGAATTACTCAGGTTTGACCTTAGCATGGAATTTTCCATGTCAGGAGAGTGTGGCTTTTGAGTAGCAATATCCCTGGTATATAACCCCCAAGCTAA
Source organism: Eulacestoma nigropectus (assembly GCA_013397775.1). Taxonomy (NCBI): domain Eukaryota; kingdom Metazoa; phylum Chordata; class Aves; order Passeriformes; genus Eulacestoma; species Eulacestoma nigropectus. The sequence goes on from VZTE01005755.1 coordinate 5,061,960, forward strand.
GTATAGCCTATCACAAAGACTGTACTCCAACAGTGCTTTCCCTCTGGGAATAATAAATAATAAATAGGATAGAAATTGGATGTGCACATCGGTTTTAAACTTCAGCAACACTGTCAAAATGTTGCCTGGCTAAATGAGCACTTAAAACAGAATTTTAAAATAGTGTCCAAAAGAGAATTAAGTGGTGTTTAAATTTTTTTGCTCATAAACCTCGTGAGTTGCAATGATTTTAAGTAGTTAAATCTATATTGGCTTTTCCATAAAAGTACCTTTAAGTAATTGCTCTCATAAAGATCAATACTAAGTTTCAGCTTAAACAAAATTTCTATAACCAAGTCAGAAATATTTTGCTCTATATTATGCACTGCTACACTTCTGTGACTGTGACTGCTGCAGAAACACCCTGGTGCTTTCCATAAAACAAACAAAGCAATAAAGACCGCAAATATCCTATACATAATGTGCACTTAATGAGATTGCTCACTGTAAATAACTCATGCAAAATGTTTCCTGATGATGATGTCAAGCAGCTATATGGGTCAGTCTGCAGATAATGGTTTTGAGCAGATTAATGTTTACCATAGAAATTTTTTAAATGTATTATCAACTTATCTTCAGGGTTTCTGAGCTTGTTTTGCAATTTTGAAACCCTTCCCTAGTTTCACTGGGATCACAGGAACTGCAATGGGAGGAAGGACCACATATGTTATAAATTAGGTATATGTATTTCTTTATCAAAGGGCTATCGCCATTTTTAAAAAATCTTCTATCCCTTTTCTTTCCTACTATTTGATAAAAGAGAGGAGTAAATGGCTTCTTTTACCTTATCTCTCTCAAAATTTGCTCCTAAGACTAATCCCTTCTGTTTACACATACTCTGCTAGCCTCTGCCTCTATCTACCCAAGCATGAAGCATTTTCTGCCCTGCTGGGATGTGCTGTGGTTTGCTGCTAATCCAACACTACCTTAGTCTAGCTGGAATTTTCCCCACTGAATCCGTAAATCAGATTACAGGAGAGACTCTTCAGCACCTCCAGCTACTGCCAACAACAATAGGAACAGCATGTTTTTCCCCCAGGAAGGCTGGGGAGGGGTGATGAAAACAAGAAGGAAGCATCAGAGAGCTATCCAAGGGGAAGAGGGATTTAAGTGGCTGTTTTAAAAAGCAGCTTCCGTAGCTGGCAGTTGGTGACAAACTCAGCATTGCAGGGTACAGACAGACTTTTTTAACCACTCCTTTTAAAGAAGTGGACAATAAACTGCATTGAGCACTGGGCAAGGAAGGGAACCAGAGACTTAGGAATGAAGAAGATCTGCAGGAATATAGAGACCTAGCAGAAATATGCATGGCATTACTTTAATACCTCCTTTAAAAATAAAGCTGGGTTTTAGCACTTAAGAATTTTTCATTGCCATCAGCACCGAGGTGGAAGACAGAAGAAGCACTGTATTAATAGCTCTGTCTTCAAATATTTCACCTTAGTCACAAAAAACATTCATCACCACCTGGATTGTGAGTGAAACTTATTAGCCAACAGGGGTTTAATAGAAAAAGACTTAAAGCTTAGAGAGACCCTGCAAAATGCTTTTTTTGGAGTGCAGAGCAATCTATTTATTTTATAGAGCACATCTACACAGGAGAGGATGGGACATCGTTAGGAGGCACAACACTAGTCCCGGAAGAGAGCCAACTCCTGCCAAACAGACGCATTTATTTGTTTTGTGTTTAACAAAAGCAAAACTGATTTCAGAAACAATTCTTCCAAGCTCATAGCCGTAAATCAAATCAGAATATGCATGTTTCAATATGTTTCTGCTTGTCTCTATATCATGTCAGAACATTCTGTACATAGAGCACAACCACCAGAACTAACTTGCAGTCATCTTCCAAAAGGATGAATTTCTTTAAAACAACTCCTGTGAAGAGAATTTCAATACAAAAGCCTTGATTTATTTAAACCAGGAATGTTTATGGGTTAACTCTCAGACCTGGCGGGCTAAATTCAGAATTGTTCAGGGCATTAGTGCATTCCTGTCACTCCAGTGTTCCCAGTAAACCAGGAAAAGAAAAAGCAGGAGTAACTCTATCCTCTGTGCACTGATCAATTCCATGTAAATAGAGCAAGAACATCCTGCACATGTATGTAGGATCAAAGAGGAATGGTATTTGCTCTCCTTGTGCTATGGATATAGGCACATCAAGGGGCAGAAAGACTGAGAGCTCAGCTACAGAACAACCTGGCACCCAAAACCTTCACTAAATTTCTGCAGAATGTAACACCTATGTAAAGCTGCAGCCCGTGACCTGCGGCAGCAGGTACAGCTGCTGCATTTAGCCTATGTGGACCCTTCCTTAGGTTTACCTTCACTTAAAGTCACTCTCCCCTTCTACACATCGAGGGGACAGCTGATGCTGAATGAGGCTCTGCTTAAGGCAAGTGCCAGATCCTTTACCTTTTGTGCCCGCAACCCTTTTACTGCTCCTTCCTGCTGCTTCTCCATGGCAGATGATGCCTAAAAGGGATTTTTCCGTGGGCTTGAAGAGTGGGCCAAAGAGCTCTGCCGAGAATGCATCAGGGAAAAGCAGAGGGATCCTATTAATGCTGCAGGGTGATCTAAGGTGAATGCTTATGCCGAAAGGCAAGCTCAAGAAAAGCTGTCAAGTGGGCTAGAAGGAAAGACAACCCCAAATGTTTTTGCAACGCAGGTGCAGCTTCTGACACCTCATTCTCTTTACATAATGGATCTAGCTAGCGAGCAGCCACAGCAATAGAGAGGTTTAGTACGATAGAGAGCAGTACAGCAAACTCCTTTTGGAGTATTTTATAATCAAACACTACAATCCTTTGGAAGACATGACTAAAAGTGCAAGTGCAGGCAAAGCCACCCTTAGGTAATTCCCCTGATTAAAACTCTCAGACTTAAAATGAATCTAATTAAGGACATTGTGAAGGCACAGAAAGGCAGTATTCACTTATGGCCTCTTTTGCAGATGGTGAGTTGCCAAACAGAATTGAGAATCTTAATTGCAAGAATCATCAACAAATTCAAACAGGATGGTAAATAAGGGATGGCAAAAGTCAGACTGTTACATAACAGCCATGCTGCCAGATCTCCTGGTTCTCACATTAGATGCAGAAGGCGCTCCCAAGAGAGGACACAGTGCTTTTTATAAAAAATGCTGAAAAAGGAGAGCCCAGACGCATGCCATCCTCAGTGACAGAGACAGCACAACTGATCAAAGAGGATACCTTTTCTAGCAGTTTGTTTTTCCTTCATTGTTTGACACGGTTCCCTCTACCACTGTTGAGAGACATCCAAACACATGCTGTCATCATCTAATAGAGTTGTCATAACTGGCCAGATATCTGCTTTTATTTTTTCCCTACAAGTCTTTTATAGGAGGCAATACACTTTGATGTGTCACTAGAAGTTTTCATTTCATTAATCAGCTTTCTATGAAAATGCTGATGTTTCATAGATATTTTTCTGTGATAAAGGCAAGTCAGTTAAAAAACACTTTTGAAAAAAGATAGGGAAAAATATAGACCACTTAGAAGTTAATTTCTGTCTGATTTAATTTTCTCCAACTGTCTGCATTAGTCTCCCAGGAAAATAAGTCTACTGAAGTATAGTAAAATGTGCCTATAAATATCTGATACAGATAAGACAGAAAATCTGTTTAGTTGCATAAAATATTGTTTGATAAAGAAGAAGCAGAAGGTACTAGGGAATTACAACTTATTTGCCTTCACTCCATTCAGCTTCTATAATCAAGAAAAAATATAGATAATAACAAGCTTCAAGTAGGCAATTACCTCAAGGACCACATGTTGTACTCTAGAATCAAAAAAATAGCAATGAAGTGAATGGTTGAACTGTATTCTAATAGAAAGTTGAGGGGTTTTTTTCATAGACTCAGAATTGTCTGGGTTAGAAAAGACCTTAAAGGACCATCTAGTCCCACCCACCTCTGCCACAGGCAGGAACACCTTTCACTACAGCAGGTTGCCCAAAGTCTCATCCAGCCTAATCTTGAACATTTCCAGGCATGGAGCATCCATAGCTTCTCTGGGCAACCCGTTTCAGTGCCTCACCAACCTCATAGTAAATAATTCATTTTTTATGTTCAATCTAAATCTACCCTCTTTCAGCTTAAAAACATGACCCCTTGTCCTATCACAACAGATCCTCTTAAAAATTTTGTCCCCATCTTCCTTATAAGCCCCTGTTAAATGGGGAAAGGCCACAATAAGGTCCCCTCTGAAGCCTTCTCTTCTCCAGGCTGAACAGACCCAGCTCTCTCAGCCTGTATCCATTGGAGAGGTGCTCCAGCCCTCTGACCATTTCCATGGCCTTCTCTAGACCTGTTCTAACAGGTCCACATCCTTCTTATGCTTGGATCCCAGAGCTGGACACACAGGTGGGGTCTCATCATAGCAGAGCTGAGGGGCAGAATCCCCTCCCTCTCCCTGCTGGCCACACTGCTTTGGATGCAGCCCAGGATATGACTGGCTTTCTGGGCTGGGAGTGCACATTGCCAGTTCATGTCCAGTTATTTATCCACCAGTACCCCCAATTCCTTCTCCTCAGGGGTGCTCTCAATTCATTTATCTTACATCTCACAGTATGTGCTGACACTGGTGATTATCTTGACCCAGGTGCAGCACCTTGCACTTGGTCTTGTTAAACTTAAGGTTTACAGTGAGGTTCACATTGGCCTACATCTCCAGCCTGTGACAGTTCCTCTGGATGGCATCTCCTCCCTCCAGCATATCAACTGCACCATTCAGCTTGGTGTCATCTGCAAATTTGCTGGAGGTACATTTAATCCCACTGTCTACGTTGTTGATAAAGATATTAACAAATATTGGTCACAGAACAAGTTTCCACTCTAACAGTTTAAAAATAGTGACACTTGAAGTTATTCTGATCTTAGACAATTTCTAAGGCTAACCAAGACAACCGAGTTCAATCCTTAGTTTACCATTTTTTGTCACAATATATTAGCTATGAATGCACAGATATCTAACAAAAGACAAGCAAAGAATACTCAAGATAAATGCTTTTATTTTTTATGGTTTAAGAAATAAGTATCGCAAAAAATACCCAAGGCATTTAAAGCCATTATGTAAAAAGTCAGATCATGGTGTTGCATTGAGTGCAATTGCTCTTGACTTGCTACAAATGTGCAGCACAATTCCAGTTTTCAAAGCATCACACTACCATACTTGCGCTCATGCTGCAACCCCTCTCGGTACAAACACAAAACAACATAAACCACACCACAAAGTCAATCCAAAGTCTATGTGAATGGAAACTAACAAGTAGAATGAGTTACTAATTAGTTACTGGCCTAGATCCTCACCTGGTAAAAACTAATTAGCTCAACTGTTCAATCAATATTTTTAAGTGGGCCTCATCATACCGATAAACAATAATATAAATAATTTTAACATAATATAAAGAGAACCAAACCCCAGAGCTTACAATCACTTGCAAGATTAGTGAGAGACTGAGGGAGAGTGACAACTTGAATTTGTTTCTCATCCATTTACTCATAAAAGGTGACAAGTTGATAGCTGTGGACCAGCATCATGCTGTGGTCCAGAGTGAACGAAAATGTCAACAAAATCTGGCCAACTCCTTAGCTGCAATAAATCATCATAGCTCTATTAGTCAGCCCCCTAACTTCCAGCATCCAAAGATTTGGCTCTATCTACAATGCATGCTCAGACAAGATATAAATCAATGCAGTGTCAACTTGACCGCAGTTGGGTTTTTTCCTTCTCAAACATTACTGTGTCTTTGATAGTTAAAAGCAAATCTCACTGAAGTCATCTAATTTGCAGGAGGAGGAAAGCATTTACAGCAGAAATTTCCTATAAACTCAGCAGACCAAGTTCCACTCATTATCCATCATCCCAAAAGCTGTTGTTACCTATACTGGGCAAATTTCCCCACTTAATAGTCTGTAAAGGACTAGGAATCATCAGTCTTTCTTCCATGAGAATGTGGAAAAGACGCATCTCTTCTTCCCTGCATCACCACCCGGATCTGGATGGCTCCCAGTCATCACACTCAGCTGGGGCCCAGCTACAGAAATCAACAGTAACTCCACACTCCTTAAGATGGACTCCATCATCACCCTATACCATGCTTGTCACTGATCTCCACTGCTCCAAGTTGAATGCATTAAATTCCTGAAGAGTCTGAACTTCTGGAGCAGCACTGCTAAGCCACTATCCAACACATCAACAGTTTAGGCTTCCCAAGGAGCTTGGTCTAGACTTAGGACTCGTTTCTGTTCTTTCTCAAATGCATTAATTACGGAAACTTTCCCCACCCAGGGCTGCTCCAAGCACAGAGACTTACCATTGAGTCCCTCAAATCTTTGTATTAAAAGGCTCAAACTTACGGTAGAGTGCTGAATGGGTATCCAGGCAGGTGTTTCGACTGAGCATTTGTGAGATGGGCATCTGCCATGGCTCTGCTGCAAACAAGTGAAAAGGGCATTATACACAACACAGTACGTGCTGCAATCGCTAGGCGCAAGGGACTCGATTCCATAGGGAGCATCTAGGCGTTTGCTCGGAGGCATCACACCTCACAAAGTCATTTTCCACTGACATGTAGGAAGAATAATGTGCAGTTTGCAGGACCAAAAAGGCCTCATGAGTTGTCCATTAATTTTGCATCAAAGTTCTCGGTTATGTGGATTAAAATACATCCACTCTCAACCCCAAGCGTGTGCCTTCCCTCCCCACTGGAGCATTCAGAGAACAGCAGAGCATTAGTCAGCAGGTAGAGATTGGCTTTTTTCCCCCATTTCATGACAGGCTGCATTTTTCCACGATGCCCTCTTTGAACCAGTGATAGATGCAGCCTGAAACACCCATCAGGGCTATTTTCTAGGAAGAGTAAGTATGTCCCAAATTTTTAGGGCATGTTTCTTTTCTGAGCAGAATGCTCTGCTTGCTCCCCAGATTGGTCCCTGGAGAACACGAGCAAGTACCCAAGACTCCTGCAGTTCCCTGAAACTTTGCAGAACAAAAAGAGTGAGGGATTAATTTAAAGTCTAACGTTCCACATGGCAGTGCAAGATGCAACCATTAGGCCTTCAGGCTGATCTTCCTGTAATTTCCCTTGCATTTGCTGTGATTCAATTACATTTCAGCCAAGGTTTGGAGCCCATCAGAATGAATTGTACAGCAGATTGGGTCAGAGTCCCTGAAGAAAAGTTCAGAATAAATTCTGGTGTCTGCCACCATTACTCTCAGCATTTCACATAAGAGTCAAACTATTATTTAGCTCCCTGAATTGGATGACTCTTGTAACCATGTATTTTCCTGAAGCTGGAAGTAGTATGGGAAAAAAAAAGCTTTCTTCTTTTTATTTTCATTTAAGCCAGATATATCACAAGCAGCTACATTACACCTTTCTTTTCCCCATGCTGAGAGTAAAGGAGAGCAATCTCTGCGAACAATAATGATTAGATTTCACATGATTTTCAGTTTTGAGCTGAATTTAAGAACTACTAGTGCTTTGTTCTTTATCACCAAAAAGTTAACATTTGTAAAGCAGTGCAGTACTACTTTAATAAGTTAAAAAAAAAAAAAAAAAAACCAGAAAAAATGTGGATATCAGTTTAAGCTTTGTATTCTCCAAAACTTAAAACTGGTTATCTTTTACATTTTCAATTAGACAACTTTAAGAAATATTCAGAAAAACAGCTAGCAAGCAAGAAGCATTGTACCTTTAGATGAAAGTTTAGAAAACCCTGTTTAAAAGAATTTGAAAAAGTCACCGCTATCATGGCAGCAGCATCTTGCGGGTGTGTGTTATCTCCTGTAAGAACGGATGAATGCAATAGCAAACAATGTAATCCTATCAAAATAATAAAACTATAAATGAATTCTGATTAAAAAGACTGCATGAAACACTAGTAATTTATTTTTTCCTTTAACAATTGTACACTTTCAGTCTTTATTCCAAGGCAAGTTAAAGGCAAGGAAATTAATAATGTGCTTTGGATTGAAAACATATTTCTGATTGAAAAGCCTGATCTTAGAGATGAAACTATGTATATAACTTTGTCAGGAGACTCCTCAGAAAGACTCCTCCCTTTTTTAAGAGGAACTTTAGCAAAATAAAAGGTCCAGATCTCATAGCAGGAGGGGCTAATTCTCTTCAAGTACTCTTGTCTTTGACATTCATACCTAAATTGTCCCAAGGCCCAGAATCCCCTGGCACTTGTGCATATTCAAAGGTCAAAGAGACAGCAGTAACTGGGAATTGCTCAGAGGCAGCAGTTCTACAGAGTTCCCAAATTTTCAGGGCAAGAGCTGGTCTGGTTGTTCCTCTGGGATGTAGGGTGACCTGCAGTGTTTGGCCTTTCACAGCTGGATATTTGAACTACTGTGCTGGTAACATGACATTGCACTGGTACTGTCTGAGAAATGGATGTAGTTCAAGGGCAAGGACCGAACACTTCTCTTCTACAGCTTTTTGGGGACTTGGATTCTTTTTGAAAATTACAGCTGATTTCTTATTTGAATGATCACTTCTTTTTGTACTGTGTAAAAACCAATGCTTTTCATACCTTTCCTATCTTAGACCCTCACCTAGTTGAAACAGGGCATAGATATAAGGTTGCATATCAGCTGCTGGTAACACTTTTTTTCCTAAGTGCTCCAGTTTTTTTTTAATAGCCAAAAGCTCCAACATGTCACATCTAGAGAAGCCAATTTTAAAAAAATAGCCAAAAAGTAAACACTACATAAAGTATTCTGCAGGCATAGGCAATACAAGTAATCACAGGAATTAATACATTGGCAGATATTTACAGGCTGTAGAAGGAATTAATTCCATTTGATTATTACTGCTAACATTTTCCTCAGTTTAGGAGTTTGGTAAGCAAAAAAACCATAGACCTTGGTCCACCACCACACTGAAAAGGTAAAAATCTCAAAAGAGATGAAAATCCATCATTTAAAATCATCTTTCTTCAGACAGCTTTCAAGGGAGGTCAAAAGCACCTCTAGTTTGTTTTTCATGTTCACTAATAGTGGTCAGCAAATATACCTTGCCCTGCTGTTTGGGAGATTATGTTCCAATAAAAGTTTTCTCCATCTTAAATGGAAAGAGAGGGGCTGTTTCTCCATAGCTTATGAATGAGTGATTTCCACAGTCTTGCTTTACTCCCTTTCTTTGAGGATACTCGGCCTCCTGCACTAAGCTTCACCCTTGAGACAGCTCCAACATAGTGACAGACACAGCCATCCAGGCAGAGACTTTATCACAGCTAAATGAAATCAAAGCCTTCAAAATACACAATAAGATCTTCAGCTTGTGTCATTTTTGTATAAAGAGACCTTGGGACAAAAAAGAGTAATTCTATTCTCATTGCTGAATTTAGCATCATTCACAGCTTTTTTTCTGGGTTGACGCTTCAAGTGCTCGATAAATTGCATAGCGATGATAGAGTCAGGAAGCAATGAAGCATTAACCAAAGTCAGCTAGAGATGCTACCCCCACACTGAGCTAGAGACAGTGCAGTTTCTTCTCTGGAGGCACTGATACATGTAATTCCCAAACCTATAGGTTTATCAAACCTCCAGAAATGCAGACCCCATGGGTAACCAGGAGACAGAAAGGCACCAATCTCAGGAAACAAAAAACAAGGCTGCAAGCCCTTCAGAGTCCATGCACAACACCTACCTTCCTAGCGAACAACCCTTAAGCAAGCTTCTTTCTTACATGCTTTTCTCAGTCAGGTGTTAATATAACTGACTACTACCAGCATTATTTACAAACATCAGTATTATGTATTTGGAAATGCATTAACACAATGCAGAGTGGTAGTGCATCAGTGCCCACTGCAATATTGCAGAGGGAAACAACTGCATGTTGAATATCGAACTGGGAGGTGAGAGCTTTGTAGCACTGCACAAGAGAGGTTTCAGGTGACAGAGATGCAGTTGCACCTCAGCAAGCTCTGGATAAGATTTCAAGGAAGAATTCCTCTTTTGTGTTGAGTGACTTTAGGAGCAAGCATGTATAGCTTATTGCCACTTTCTCACAGGCAGGGAGAGATTTTATATACATAAAATATCAATATCGATACCAAATTCAGATGGCCAAATATTACTTAAAGTGATTGTGTCTGGAGACACATTCAGAGGCAGATCTTAGCTCTGCAGGAAAATGGAACAAAATCCAGAGAGGATATTTAGGAACATAAAGGTTCAGGGCTCATTGAACTGCAGCACTCTCTAAGATCTGACTTAATATTCTTTCTCAGAGAAGATATTGCTGATCAGAGTCAAAAGAAGTCACAGGTCAGATTCCATTTGTATCCACTGAAATGGCCAGGAATACAAATATAAGAAATTGTCTACAAGTGCTTGAGTGAGGTCTCTAGTAGCAAAAGCATTGGCTGAAGTCAATCCCTGTGGAACATTCTCAGCTACTCCTACGCATCCTTGAAAATGATCTTCTCTGAAGAAATGAAAATTGTAGATTTCAACTAGAGGTCTCAGACTGAGCAAAATATAATAATATACCAGGCCATACCCCTGGCCTAACAATTCACTCATAAATAACCATTCCGTTCTCCTTGACTGCACATATCTTCTCATTTTCCAGAAGTCTTGCATCAGGTGAATGGATACAGCAGGAAATTTGCACAGCAGTATCAGATTAACACAGAAAAGAAATACATGTTTATGTTGAGAATTAGAGCCATGAGACAGATCTTCTCTGCTTTTCCAGCTATGTGAAATGCATAAATATGCAGCTCACCTTGGCACTGGGAAATTATCTTCCCACCTCCACCCAGGTCCTCCAAATATCAGGAAAAGGACCTGCTAAGGATATATAGCCCTGCTATCATTAAGCAGCACTACTATTAATTGAGGCAGCATCAAGCTCTCTTGTTTCCTTTTTTTTGCTCAGTGTCTTCCACCTTGCCTCACCTCTGCAGCTCTCCACTGCTGTGCAGTATCAAGCCCCAGCCATATCTGCCTGAGCTGTTAATTGAACATTTTCTGCTCTCCGTTTATAGAGCTCTTTATAGATTTATGGAAAAAAAATCACCCTTTCCTTTCATAGCTCATAACCAGCCTCAATAAAGACATCTCTCTAAAATCACCAAATTATAATCTAATGAAATCTATTGAAAATTTCAGTTGCACTAAACAAGGTCAGTGCTCAGAAGAAACTAAATGCCACCCAGAAATGGAGATCAAAGTAATACACTTCCATTCCTGCTGCTGCCATAGAGACCAAGGGAGGGGGAAGAGGGGAAGAAGAAATTTAACAGACTTAATTCTTCCTGAAATTTATAATTAACTACAAGGGAAAAGGGACTATTATCACATTTCTAAAGAATAAAGGAGAAAAAAGTTGAGCTTTTGACAAGATATAATTACCAGACATTACATATGCAGTGCACATTGGTTTGTTCTGTGTAATTCTCTTGAGATTCCCCCCCCAAAAATGATTTTCTTTTTCTAGAAAAGACAACATGTATCTCATCAGTTTACATTCATAATGTCTGAAATCCAAATGCTAGAGGCTCAAAATAATTGTTCCAAAATCTAACATTGGTAAATAAAGATTTGAAATAAATACTCAGATACACTCCCCATCTGTCAAACATCCCTGAGTACGTTCTCCAGCTAAGATAAATGGTAATCAATGAAAAGGATCTTCCTACTCTTCTAAGCCTGTGCAGTTTAGCCAGCAGCCAACCCATAGTCGTCAAAGCTGTCCTCAAGTACCACTTCAGAATAGACTTTACTAAATTACATGTAAATTTTATGGATTCAGCACTATTACACTTTTAGGGTCTGGCAGGAAAACACCACAGTTTGAAGCGCTCATCAGCACCTAATAATGACTATAGAAAAAGATCTTGATTTTTGCTAAATGTGAATCTCTGGGGGGAAAATCATTATGTTTCCTTTGTTTTCAGTTTGTTATAGCCAGGAAATTCAGCACAAAAAAAAAAAACTTAGCTACCCAGTTTATGATTCCAAACTGCAGTGATTCAAAGCCTGGAGTCTTGGAAAGGAAAAACAACAAATGTTGCTCAGATCTATTAACAATATGCAGGCACACAAAAATATGGGGGGTTTTGTTTGTTTCATGTCCAGCTAAATTTAAATCAAATCCTCATGCAGTATAGCTCTCCACAGGTCTGTTAGTTTTGGTAAGTTTATACTAGTCTGTAACACCTGAGGCACTGGTTAACCTCAGCATCTATATCGAGCTTTAAAATTTCCTAATTTTGGGACTGACTCTACAGCCTCTCAGACACATACAGCTTATCTTGTAGGAAGCCACACAAAACAAATTGAACCTCATTCTCTAAGTATATGCCTTTGTAAATCTCTATATTGAGTTTTTTTCTGATCAACATAATCGAACAGGGCAGAAGGGACGGGACAACAGGCCTATGACAAAGTCACCTCAGCATAAAAAAATATTCTAACTACTAGCTACTTGCATTAGTATAAGGCCCAAATAATCAATAATTCAACTGAATTCATCTAGTGGATTCATCTGCAAAGTGGGACCAGCAGCTGGCCCACAGTGTGTGGACCTGCTCCTCACCTCCAGCAGATGACCTGATCTCATGCACCATTCTGCCCTCCTCAGAGCACCTCAGAACTAACTGCTTTTGCTGCCACTCTAAATTAGAGAGGCTGGAACCACGAGGTCACTCCAGTGGTGCCATATCCACATTTTTCCATTCTTCAGCCATGTTCTAAAAACACCCTCCAAATCAACTGAGTTGGTTTCGGGAGTTAGCTTTGTGGGCTAAATGCTGAATGATGTTTTCCTTCTCACTTGGAAAATCCACAGTATCATACTGGGACACAAGACCTGCTCCTACATTTGCCTAATACAGCACACTATCAACAGGGATTTGTGACTATATACTTAATGTAGCTTAAAAATGAACTAGCCAGACAAGTTTTGTAGCTTTCCTCTGCTTTACTCTTAACTTCATGCTACAAAATGGGGTGGTGAGTGTGTGGAGTGGGAGAGACCTATAGAAAAGTCACACCACACCCAGGGTATAAGCCAGATATTTGTCCTGTCACTGACCAATGTAACTTCCTATTTTCCATGACCATCACGCATATTGTGAGTTCTGATCACACATCTGTTCAGAATTTTGCCTAAAGTGCGCACAGTGGTGTCCCCTGTTCCACATATATGGCTGGATGAGCAGAAGAAAATAGGATAGACAGATGTTGCTGGCTCCTGGCAACCTTGTCATTCAGAATTGTGCACATGCAACTTTAGGATGGGTTAACAACATAAACAAGCTTACTGCTTTTCTCCCCAGTACCAATACAAAATAGGGGGTTTTCCTTCCATCTTTATTTCATTCTTTTAAACATGTGAATTAAATTCTTAGAAAAGGTGCTGGATGGGCAGCAATGAAAGAAGAGAGACTGTTAATTGTTCAAACTAGACTAATACAGAATTTTATAAAAAGCTACAAAATTAAAAACAAAATGCCAAACTGCTTCACTAGCAGAACGAACTGAGCCTTTTATTAACCCTAAAAAAAACCTAAACCCCAATATTTTTTTTCCAGTTTTCCAGTCATGTGAACAATCACATTTTCAATTAATTGCTCCACAGGAGTCAGTGACACTCAAATTAAATGTAGGATCTGTGTAGTAAGTGATCTGGTGTAAATCTCTACTTAATCAAAGGCTAACAACAAGAATCTCTAAAAAGGAGTAAATGGTGCAGAATTTTCAACATTTTGATGACAGAAATTTATTTTTGTAGCTAAAAAACCAAGTTCAAGCTGAGTGCTCTCGCTGGTTCTGAGGGAAAATTCCCTGTTTTACAAACTGAAAGACACAGTTCTGGGACACAGGAACCCTGCTGCTGCCAGTGTTCAGTGCTGAGAACTTAGGAGTCAGGCACAAACAGCAAGTGGCTTAGGATTCTTGAATAAATTTGGATTAAGTGGTGTCTCTTCTTTGTGTACATCTCAGAACACAGAAGCACTCAGGTGATGAAATCTGAGATCATAAGCAAACCTCAAAACACAACCGTCAAACAACACAGGTGGCAACCAACACTGATAGTTCTTAGGGATGTTACTAATATTAAGGATACTAAAACACTAGCCTAGACTGCCCAGGAAGTTTTAAAATCTCTCGCCTGAGGGAAGGTCTTTAGCTAGCTCTGCCATTGGCCTTCTGGGTTTTAAGCCTGCAGAGCTGCCACCTCTGAGCTCTCCTTTCTAGCAACTAGGGCCAGAAAGCTTTTGGGTTTTTTTCCCAGTGAAAGCTGATCATCTTTTCTAGGCAACCTAACACCAAGAACTGAGGGTTGCAGGGGAGCAGCCCCTGTTACAGTGAGCAACATAGAGCTATTTATGTTCTTTTTCACCAGTGGCAGCTTCCGTTGTATTCATAAGTCCGTAAAAGGCAGAAGGACGGAGAGAGAGCTGATGCCTAGAGGAGAGGACAGTATGTTGCCTTTGACTGTTGGGAGGCACAGTGGGAATGTTCTTCCTTTTCAAAAACTCCTGGTGCTCCCACTGGGATGGAGGCTCAACCTAAGCTTTAATTTATACTGAATTCTTCCTAATGATAAAATAATGCCACAAATTAACTTGCTTTATGTGACAGTAAAAGAAAGACACTATGCTGGGAAGATGATCAATTAAAATAAACCAGGACAACCATAAGAAGCTGTCCTTGACTGATTCAGCATTTCTGTAGTCCTGTGTTCAGAAATGCATGGAAAAATGAAGGAAATAAAAAGAAGAGGAAGAATTGGTACAAATTCATATCTTAAATCTATCTTAAATGTACTTTCCACTTAGGCTGAAAAAATATCAGCAGGATTTAAGATTTGGCAAGGTATATCAGAAATTAATTTTATTAGATGCCATTTTTTACCACGCAGAGTTCAAAGCAGGATCTGCGGATCCATTGAACGTAATCTACAAGGGCACGTTCACTCCACCACAACATTTATGTCCTTTTCTATACTGTGAAAATACCAAAAATTCCAGACTAAATTTAATGATCAAGTGTTAAAAATGTCAACTCTTTGAACAGGGTTCATCTTTTGCCGTTTAAAAAGCATTTATCTTTTACTTCCTTTTTATTACTTAAGATCTGAAGAATAAACCTGATGTATTTACTCCCTCTGACATCAAGATCCCCTTTTTCAAGACAAAGAATGGCAATTATTTGCATAAATCAGACAAATGGCTATTCAAATAAAGAAAATTAACAGATCTGAGGTCAAAAATGACCACACTGTTGCTCTGTAGAATTCATGCTTATCAGAACGATTTTTTTAAAAATAACAATTGTTCTGGAAAAGGTCTGCTACTATTACACTGGTGAAAATTGGCATAAACAGATAAACAATTTTGGTGGTTTAAAGGAAGGAGAGTTACTCCAATGCAAGTAAAGCAAGTAAGATCAGATTATGGACCAATACATCACTAGTCCAGCTATTTAAATATGGCACCAAGTAAGATGAGCAAATCACCGCAACTTCTTTGGTTTCAAGCCGTTGCAATAGGAAAGATTTCTGAAACTAAACTTTTGCCATTATTCAGCTCAATTACATATGGTATTATGTTGTTCCCACATGCATGCAAATAGCAAGCCTCGTACAATTCACATTATATCTCATTCCAACACCAACGTTGGCAGCAAAGACTGAATATCTGGAGTTGAATATTTGAGGCTCACTCACATGCTTGACTTTCAGATCATTTCAGACACTCAGCGTTGGATTCAAGAAACAGAAAAGCTGAAAGGAAAAATGTGTGTAGATGGAGTTGGGAACCTTGCTCAAGGCAGCAGCAGTAGTGAGCTGGTAGTGAATCCATGTTTGTTATTTCCCAGAAGGCCCTGGGAAAATATTCAGTGGACAACTTTCAGCACCAATTCGTAAAATAAATAAGCGATGTCTCTTGACACATTAAAAAAAAAAAAAGGTACTGGGACATGTACTTTTTGAATTATACCATCTTAAAACTTGACTTATTTCCCTGTCCCAAATCCAATTCCTACACACCTCCATCCCAAACTCTCTTGGCCAAGGATGGATGCAATTGCAGGTCTCCACTGCATGACAAGACACCTAGAAATAGGGCTAGTTACAGCTCTTCTTTTCAACCTTTTGAACTGGAAAGCAACACTTAAGAGTGTAAATTGGATGTTTAGTGAGATTCTGCATCCCAGTTTTGTTCAGCAGTGCTACACCTCCACTGCTGAGCGCTTTTCACTGGTATTGCATCAACAAATATCCAAAGGGGCCCCTGCTCTGCTCCAGGGCTCGTTGAGGATATAGTCTCAGATCCAGCATGGCTTGTGGGAGCCAGGAGGACCTGGAAAGAACAGGAGGTGAATCAGGCCACAGCCTCCTCCAATTTATCCTTCTTCTGTGGCCTCATTCACCTCTTGTTCTCTTCCCATATGGGTTTCTCCACCAGCAAGATGGGAATGACAGCTGGCATCTGTTTCCATGGCTCCACTGTGCTCCCTGTTCTCTGCAGTGGCCACCCATCACCCCTCTCTGCTGCCCATGGGTGCCCAGGGTGTATCTTGCTGCCCTTCTCCGTGTTACAGATGGGTGTCCCCATTCTGCACAGCTGTGACGCAAAAAAATGACAGCAGCTATGACAGCAGTGCTAACCCCTGCTTTGCCTTATCATTTGTGCAGCCTTCAGGTGTTCTGGCCACCCCAGGCATTTTGCATGTCCTGCGGAAATGACAAAATTCACCAAAAGTAAGGCAGAACAGGGAGCACTGTGCTGAACCCCAAAGCTGGACGTCCCCTGCCAACTTCTCCTTATAAACCCCACCACCACCACGTGCAAAAGCGTTTGCAAACACGCGCTGAGCTCCCTGCCCTGCAGCAACAGAAAGGGAGTTCCCTTATCATCACCCCATCATTTAACATTAAGTTAGTTTACTAAGTTTGAGGATGTCGCAAGGAATTGTTCCACTCATCCCTATACCAGATCTTTAGGTTGGGAAGCGTCCTTAACCCTGTGTTCCTTAGCCTGACGCTGCTGTTGTAGAAAAGAAATTGTCTATATTCACGTTTGGAAGGAATTAGAAGGACTGTTTCCAAACAGTCCGGTTAGATCTAAAATCAGTATAAGAGTGCTGAATTGGGACCCAGGCATTTTTATTTTTCAGGCCTAGAGAGGCAAAGTAACCTATGTTTTTTCCCCAAAAAAGCCACAATAAGCCACAAGAAACTTGCATCTCTCCAATCAGAAACACCATGACTATCTAAACTACATCTGATTGGCCTCCTTAAAATCCTAGGACCCATATAATGCCCCCTTTCTTTATTATTCTTTAGTTTACAGAATAAACTGATAAGCTGAGAAAATATGTGCAGTATACCATGTATTCTGAAAGTGCTCTAGTTGCTAGAGATATTAATAGACACAAGCATAGGCTTAGATAGAATATGAAATCCTTTTCCTTTTGCTAGGAAAAAATAAGTAAAAAACATATCATTTAGGAAGTGATATAGAAACAAACTGCATAATCTACAGATGAAGAGAACAAAATGCTCATGGAAGCAAAGCTTATTCATCACTTTATCTTACAACCTGACACAGTACATGCTCAATCTATTTAATTACAGAAACAGAAAAATAGCAGAGAAATATGTACACAGAACAGCAATGTTTCCAGTCCTACCTTGGTCGTGACAATGCACAGACAATCCATTCTGTAAATCTCCACAGGAGTATATGTAAATCATAAAAATAAATCAGCAAGGGTGAGGAAAGGCTTTTGAATAGCATGAACAGAACCGGAGGCTTGAATCTGCACAGCCGGCTTTTCCAAGTGGGGCCCTCATAAGAAACTCGAGTCCTCCTCCACAATGCTAAAGGCAGTCATGATGCTCACAGGGATCAGTAAACCCACTAGAAATCAGCTCAGGCAAAACTTCCAGGTGGCTTATCAGGCTTGATTGCTGCATTGTTCAATCTGAGATCAAAATATGCTGTTGAATAGTATGCAGCCCTCTAAATGGGAAGATGAAAACCACAACAAGCACAAAAGAGCAAAAGCATCACATTCCAGCCCTAGCTCTGGTTTCACAATTCTGATCTGCTGTTTCAGTATACCCATAAGATTTCCCTTGCCAAGTCTCTCTCTCTCAGCCTCTCTCTCGCGCTCTCTCTCTCTCTCTCTCAATCTCTCTCCCTCTCGCTCTCTCCTTCCCTGTCTTTTTTTTCCTCCCCCCTTTCACTCGCTCTCTCCCTCCTCTTCCCTACTAACTCAGAGCAAGCACAAAACACACAACTATCGGGCCCATCTATCACAGTGCTGTCACTTCTCTGCCAGAACAACTGCTTTGGGTTGTAAGGGGTTTTATTAAGAGCATGATTCCTACAAACACACATTGCTGGAAGTGCATGATTGAAACATGAAGGTGTGTGCGAGAACTTGTGCGTCACAGATACATTTGCTCAGAATTACTGGGTCAGATTCGGATTTGGGAAGTGAATATAAATAACAGCTGGATAAGGCGAACTTTAGCTATAGCAGAAAATAATCAGTCAAGGGAAAGAACCGGGATTTGCATATTTACACATGCACGTGGATCTGTCAAGCACAACAGTGATATAATTATAGTTTATCACCCATGGAAAAAAACCCCTACAGTATATACATTATTCAAAGCTGTGCAGGTGAACCTTTTTTTTTCCCCACCTATGAAAAATACATCAAACTTTAAATTAAAAGAAAGCACCTTGAACAACAGAGCTCAAACACTCCTTAAATTCTTTCCCAAACTTTTCTTGTATCATTGACAGATCCACAAACTTAATCTATTTATCTCATGTTCTCTCTATTTTGCTCAGAGTTTTACAGACTATTTAAGCTCCCACAGCCCTACCTTTCTTGCAGTGATGCTGGTGCAGAGCTTGCCTTTCAGGTGTTTTACATGAATCATTCTGAGTTAGAAAGCTTGCTGTCAGCTCTTACGGGCTTCCCTCTCTTCCAGATAGAGGAAGAGAGAGAGAGAAAAAAGAGGGAGGGAGAGAGAAAGACTCAGAAGGGGCAAGATTTGTAAAATGAAAGCTGTGGCCAAAGAGAGAGGAAAATCAATGCTCCTATTCACTGGGAAAAAAAAAAAAAAAATACAGCCAACTGGACTGTTGACAGCAACAAGAGGAAATGTCTAGACACCCATACATTACAATTCACCTTTTCAACACACTGGACAGCACAATCTCCCCTGGGTGCTTTGCTGAGGATCTCTCATTCTCACTCAGAGCTAAAATATGTTTTTAATAAAATAAGCCTTTCCAAGAAAATAAAAGATTATTTAAGAGTCATTTCTCTTCCATAAATTACTCAGATTATAACCCTAATATTCCCGTGATTGTTGGAGCAATGAGACGCTCAGTAAATGACACATATTATTTTGCCAAAATGAGGTCACTGCTACCAAAGTTACAAAATCCATAGTGAATCAGATATGTGGTCAGAGAGCAATCAACCCTCCCCCAACTATTAAAGTCTTGGTGGATACAACATCTTAAAGAGAAAGTCTCCAGAGCACTTAGAATTGTGTCTAAGGCTTCGACTCGCTCTGAGCAAACACATGTGCACAAAACAAACTTGATTTGCGTTTACAGGCTGTGCTAGAAGCCACAGGTTTTCTCCCTACTGAGGTTTAGTCCAGTAGCCAAACAGTCAGACAAGTTTATTAAACTATAGATTACACGAAACAGGGAACTTTCAAACATCCTTGAAGTAAGACACAATTAAATATCTCCTTAAGAAGAAATTAACCCATTAATATGGTCTAATGTGAGCCACTCTTGTGCTTTAAGGATTTTTGGGTAAAAGGGAATTCAGTCAACTCTAGAATCAGGAGATATTTTAACACTTGGGTGTAAAGCACCCTACAGTTTGTTCCTTCTAATTGATAGATTCAAGCTGATCTAGTAAGGTGTGAAATATTTCATACATAGAATTACCTAATGACTTGGCTGTAAAATTTCATCTCAGACTTGAAACTGGCATATGGAGATGTATTTTGAAATAGGTCTCTGAGTGAATGATCTGTAAATGCTTCTACTTGCAACTCTACTCTTGTGAGATGATCCCAGTGAATTCGTGATCCTATTTACAGTTTATTTGAAAAACAGAGGGTTTCAACCCTTTGGGGATGCTTACATGAACGTGACTCACCCAGCTCCCTCAGTGTACCAAAAAGCCTCCTCCTGCACTCCTCCAGTTTTTGACTGTCACCTCTTTCCATTAAATATGACAATGAGCATTTAACAGGGCCTGCTTAGCACATGTGCTGCTCAAGCTTAATACATAATTGAGCAGTTTGCTCCCTAAAATACTGCCACCTACTTTTTATCCACATAATCTCTCATAGCCCCACACAGAAGGAAGCCACGCTTTTGGGAACACAGACCCCAGCTTCAAACTTCCACAGGCTGATTTTGGTTGCCAGGGCTCCCAGTCATAGCTTCTAACACACACTCATCAATGACTGGCAATGGATGACCATCAATGGGTCTCCAGTGTTTCTTCAAAGATACAGTCCCTCATTTCCATTAACAACCCATCCCACACCTCAAAAAGAGGTTGAGCTGCTTAATTTTGTTTCTCCAACTAGATACTTTTTCCATTCATTTTTTTTCTCCCCAAGAAAAAGATTTGCAAATTCTTAGCACTGCTTTACCCTTCATTAGCAACACCTCTTTCTGCTCTAATTTCTGGAGGCCATACCCCTGCTTAGTTCTATTTTTAGCTCTGTTCTTCCAGCCTTCTTATTATATGTACATATGAGCTTGACTGAAATCTACTATAGAAAGGCTTGACCCAAAAACTAAAAAAATTGAGGAGCAGCCATCTGGGGTGAAAAGACGTGACTTATAGTTGCTTGCAGTCAATTTAGATGGCAAAAAATAACCTCTGTGATGAGCTCTGACTCTTGGGAAGCCTTAATATAGGATGAATAACAACTATTTCCCTCTGTGACACCAGTGGCTCTGTGGATCACCATGTGAAAACCATCTGCCCAGTAGACTGCTTCTTTATCCTCTAATTTTACCAACGTATCCATTTCTAAGTCATACAAAAACCAACAATATGAGGTGAGTGAGTGAAATGTGATGGTCTTTTAATGCAGTTTACACTGGACAATTTAATGCTCCTTTATAGCATTAAAGTCTTCATTGTATCCAGGTACTTCCACTTGGATAACCAAAGCATAGGGCTTAATTAGGCCACTATATTTAGAACCAGAGCCTGCAACATCCTGCTGAATTCAATATTTGTAAAAGCAAGCTTCTGTAAAAGCTAAAATCATTAGAAAATATTCTGATTTTTTTTTAAGCTTTCATGATGAACCTTCTTAAAACACTTCTTAAATTCTTTTGAAGCCCAACTATTATAAAGCAAAAACTGTAAAGAAAAATACATTGCTAAAAAAAAATTTAAAAGCAAAACTGATTTATTTTCCTTTATTCAAAGAGCAGAGTTTAGGAAAAACAAGAGCACTAGGTCTCCAAGTTTTGGAGTAGACACTAAGAAGGGAGGCATCTAACCAGACTGTTAACATTGCATTACTAATGTCAGCAACTTGAAAAATTTAGCCAGTGACTATTTAGAGCTCTATGCACCTACACAGAGAACACATGAACACACACATGCTCTTACAAATATAGAGAAAGATTTATTTACTCCTAATGTATCTTAAATTGTGTACTATGGAGTACTTGTTGATGTTATTACATTCCCAGGTTATATTCCCTTTCTTCTTTTCAGGTTCTATATTGCATCCAAACAAGCTCCAGATAAATACTTCCCTGATTACGTCTTCCAAGAGCGCAATTCATGTAGCTGTCAAATTATGTCTTTACAGCCAGAGCTCAAACCACTTGAACCCAGTTCCTGTGGATCCCAACGGGTTGCTTAGTAGGTTAACACCAGGATTCAAGTGATCTGATTAGGTATGTGCTACAAGGGAAGATCTCATAGGACAGTTTCTTTATGAAGGCTGCTTTGTATTACCCCCACCCCAAAAAAAAAAAAAAAAAAAAAAAAAAAAAAAAAAAAAAGAGAGAGAGAGAGAAACAACTAATCTTGTAGATCCTGGATATGTAGTTAAAAGCTGTATTACAGATGAAATGTCAGAATAAATCCTTCTTCATCCAGAAAGAGAAGTTAATACAAATTTCAGAAAGCATGTTCTGTATACCTTAGTCACTAAGAATTTTAATGTAGTTCCCAGGCCAAATCAGAAGCCCAGGAGATGGTGTTAATTTAAAGATCACCAAATTAGCAATTCTTCCCCTCCTGACTGCAGCAGCCCTAAGAGCAGCAGCTCTGTAACTGGCCTGAGGCCCAGGAGAGTCTCAGACAGAAGCTACAACACGAATCATTCCCTTCACTCGTGCATGGCAAATTTCACTGCTATTTAGCACAATCAGTGTTGGAGTCCTGACCAATTTCTCCAGCTGGTAGCTTTTCCAATGAGAAGAAATGGACAATTTTCTTTTTTGTAGGGAAGCACAGACCTTGCCTCTCAAAGCCCTGAAGGTGGATGGTAAAACGGGCGCAGGGAGAAGGAAAAGGTGGACAGGCAGCTCCACTCCTTCACCACAAGGTCTGTGCACCCAGGTGGCCACAGTGGCCTCGGGCTCAACAGCCACAGAAGAAAAGTTTCTGCTTCACAGTTGTGGAGGGGATTCCCTCTCTTCTTACCCCAAGTACATTCCCACCTTACCACCGCTTTATGTAGTACATGGGAGCTCTCACCTCTTTAGCCAAGCAACTGCCCCAGAAGAGGAAGAAAAAAAGCTACTTCTGAGACAGTGCAACCTTTCCAGCAGTATCATTGCCACAAGCTCACCAATTTGGGGTCCTATGAGAAGGCAGTAAGGCAAGCTGGGAACACAATATGACATGTAGGATTGTAGGACATGCACTTTCATCATCACAGGGTATGGGGCAGAGGTTCTTGACCCATCCTACAGCTCTGAAAGTCCTTGGACAAGCTAGCTTTCCAAAAGCCCGCAACCTTCATTAGTTTAAAACTTACACCTAATGTTTTTTTCTATCTATTATTTCCTATACAAAGCCATAACTGTTTTCTTGTTTCCCACAAATGCCCTACTCAGAATGAAACAGAAGTGCTTCAGTTACAAATGCTCTGCTGGCTTTATGCAGGCTGGAATGCTCTGCAACAGAATCACATGGTACTCAAGGGTGGTATGTCCTGAAGTGGTTCTCAGTTCTCAAGATCAATGGTGAATGAAGAGTTCATTTTCATTCTTGAGCATTCTGCCTGGGGAAGTAAATCTAACAACCAATTGATCATCAGCAACTGAAAAGCTCTGGCACATATGTTCAAACATGTAGCCACTCTTAAATAGCTACGTGTCACTGTCATAGCAGCCACTAACACTCAAGCACACTCATTTGAAAAAGAAATCAGACAAAACAACGCTTTCAAGTGAACTGACACACTAAACCACAAGTTCCTGGAAATGAAAACAAAACATCTGCTATCTACTATCCTATGGTACTGAGAACTGAGGAAAACACCACTCACAGCTCTGAATGTCTTAGTGTTTGGCAATGGAGTTGCCAATTTTCAGAGTTTCCTCTCAGGTACACTTTGTACGTGAACAGCATGAAAATGTAGTACATAGAATTGCTGATGGAGAAACATTCAGTCCGGGGTTTGCAGTGACTCTAAGAAGGAGGATAGTACATTGTTCAGCTGGGCATTCATAACAGAAATCGTGTTGTGAAATGGGGATGAAGTCAACTACATCCCATTATTTTCACAACATCCTCATGGACACAATGTATTTAGGGTGTATATCAAACTTTTGATAATTCCTTGCTTTGGAGAAATAGTATCTTCCATAAATATAAAGACAAATTTCAACGAGAATATATGTTCTTATATTTCAACTATCAAGTACCACCATGGTCTCATATGGTACAAAAGTTTTTCTGATTGAGAAATTGGGAACACAACAACACAAGAAACTCAGAAAATCATGTCAGAAAATTAGATCTTTAGATTTTGAAAATTTAATGAACAGAGAAATTGTTCTAGAAATGGAAACAAAGCCCATGGAAAAGCCTTAGACAAGAGGAACAATCCGCAAGTTTCCACTGCTAGGAACAACTTTTGCTGAAGTCTACAAGGTGCCACACAAGCACACCAGCTCAGTTAATGTCTCTTTTCTTTTCATCATGTTTCCAGCTTGTTTACTTTAAAAGAAAACTTAATACATTTCTTTCACTTCAAAAAGAAAAAATACACAATGACGCCAAGTCTGAAAGTCTACATAATAATATCTAAGCCCAAGGGAATTGTTCCAGCCAAGTTGTGAACCTATGAAAATCATGGAGATACTATAATGAAACACCTACAACTTCACTGTTGCAAGCAGCAAGACAGGGAAGTATAACACACCCCCTTACCACAGCCATGAAGTAATGCTATTCAGCAGAGTTTTATGACAGGTATCATTAGGCTGCCCATACAAAAATCATCGTTTCACTGACATTCATATTCTTCCATACTGACTCCAGACCAAAAAGAAACTACAACACACACTGAGAGACTGAAAACACCTGGAATAAAACTCACTGACTGTGCAAAAATTTGGACTTCAAAAATAGACTGAAATGAAACCACCTTGAGTAGAACCATCACCAATATGAAGAAGATCGGTACATAAAGACAAAAATTAAATCCTGCCTAGGTCAGCAGAAAATACCCAGAGCTAGTAACATACAACAATAAATTGCAGCTGTAAGCCTCATTTAAATGTGATAATGTACATGCAACCATTAAGCAGAAAAAAAAATAATCCAGGAGCACAAATTCAATACATCCTACACACTTCACCTCCACCAAAACTTCACTAAACAAGGATTTCATTCTCCATCACAAAAAAAAAGAGCGGACAATACCTTTGTCTTCATGTCTACCACGTAGTTTTCAAAAGTCGGGTTCTCCTTGTTGTGTTCACCACATTGTCCAGGTCCTTCTGATCCATTGGAAGCTGCAGGCTAAAAAGCAAGGCAAAAAAACCCACAAATAAAGTAGCTGAGATGTGTGCTTTAATTCAATTACATTTAAACATAAAGATTAGCATGCACACACAAAAGGGTAGCCTGAATTCAGATAAGTATCAGGTGGCTTCTATAGAAGATTTTCACCTCAATGTTTTGTCATGCAAAACTTTCTGGGTTTAATCCTACAGGCACTCTCATGGAAGTCTGTGAAAGTCTTAATAAACTAAATCTGCAAGATGACGCTTATCATAATCTCTCTGTGACTTCAGAAGGCATTCAAGGTGCTCTGCAGCTCTCGGCAACAGAACATAAAGATAAAGAAGGAAATCAGTGTCCTGACAAAAAGACCTGCTGACCGTGATAGGGCTCTCATCTGGAGTAGCTGCAGGAATATATATATTATATCTCCTTACATCAACAAACAAATTATCTGGTTTGTTTTCTTATTTCTAATTCATGACATTCTCCTAAGTGAAGCATTTTTTAAAAGGTTTCATGCTTGACTAGCAACCATATGTGCAAATCTTTTAAATTCAAATGCATTTTTTGTTACTTTGCCTTCATTTACACAGATTTCAATCTTTGAAATTGCTTACACAAAACCCTCATAAAACACATAGTATTTCTTCAAATAATATCTTTGGTAGAAGACATAGTAAATGGCTATATTTGTTTTTTCAATTTTCCTGCTGGAAATCTAATACATTACTGTAGATTTTACATTAAGACAGTAAATATTACAAATGACATCTCTGTTTACAATGCTCTGCCCTGCAAAAATGTGCTTGAAGAGTCAGCCTTTGAATGAAATGTGATGACTGCCTCTAACTCGGATCTCAGAAAATTTCTGGGCACTTTGTAAGAGCACAAACAGGAAAACAGGGAGGATTCAAACAGAGTTCAGTGTCTTGTATCTGTGGGTGCTGAGCATCACAAGCACCCTGAGTGATTTAGACTCATCCTGTTTTAGCCTGGGCAACAGGAGGGCAGTCAATTTTAACACAACAGGCAAGAGATTGTTAACATTTTAAGTAGAGCAACCACTGCCAGCACAACTTAGAAAACAACAAGCCAGTGCCACAGAAACAGCCAAATCACACTCTCATGTGCAAATGTTCTCCCCTCTGATCCTAGGTTGCTTATTTAGGGCTCTGTCCAGCAAAAGACTGAGTGCTGGCCCCAATCCAGGCAACTACTTAGACACGTGCTTTTAGCTTCACTGGAACCAATGGATGAGTCTTGTGCTCCAGTAAAGGCTGGATTTAAAGGCTGGATCAGGCCCAGCAGCTCAGCATTACATGAGGCTAAGTACAGGGGACTCCAGGAGTGTCCTGTCTGAGATTACAGCTTCCCTCACACGGAGAACCATGCATTCCCTTGGCTGGTTTCTAGTCACCAAAGGATGGTGAATATCTCCCATTTGTAATCTGGAAGGGAGGAAGAGACAGAAAGACAACAAGGCCAAAATTTTCAAGGACAGCAGGAAACTGAACCCAGATCTTGTCCCAGAGCCTACAGAAGATCCAGGCAACTCCCTAAATGTTTCTTTCAGGAAGAGAAAATTTTTTTGCAAGGCACTAAAAAGCAAGCATAAAATCTCTGCTTTCTTCGAATACCTGACATAAATGTTTTTTATTGTTATTATTTACAGGCAACAGCAGAAACTCTGCAAATCAATACATTATTTATTTGCTCTAATCACCAAGACCTAAAGGATCCTGATCCTAAAGGAACTCGGCTTCTGCAACTTCTCAAAAGGAGTTTGACAAGCTTCAGCAGAAACGTCTATGGTAACATTTATCAAAGGAGTGCAGCTGTAAAATTGGATAAGAAACTTACTTTGTTTACATTTTACATATTTTTTCCCCTCAAATTTTTCACCATTACTTGGCTCCAATATTTTGAAAGAACATAAAACAATATCATAAGATGCTATGAAATGTTCCCATTGTTTTCCTTGGGGAAATGGGTCACAAATTCATTGTAAAGAGCAGGAAATCAAGGACATTAGCAGGGTTCAAACAGCTCAAGCAAGAGTAATTGTAATAAATCTGGAACATCTCTCTGTTCCAGTGCATTAAGTTTCAATAATCATTAGCAAAACAATATATGGTTTCCCAACTTAAACAAAGCATATGTTAGCAATTCATGCGAACACCAAGAGACACTTAATTCTGTGTTACGAAATAAATGGGACTGTATAACCCAAAAGGCAGAAAGAATACTTGCTGTGCATTGTGATACATTTATTAAAAACTAAAAAACTTGGATTTGAGTTTTTCTTATTCTTGCTTACATTCAACACTCCCTTTGGAGGCCAACAAAAAGTCTATCCTGCCTAAAATTATTTGTATACTTTATAGCCAAAAGCTGCCTGCTCGTGCAAAGGAAGTGTTTCAGCAACACCTCATTATTCCTGAACCATGACCAGGAGATGCAGAACTGGCAGCCCCAGCACGACACACTACAAATGCAGTGGACAATGCGCACCATGCTCACACATCCTTGCAGGAGGTTCTGGAAATAATGACTTCAAGCTTGAACTAAAACTACTGCCAAAACTATAGACTTTTTATCACACCCCTGCATCCAGAAGGCTGGTAGTTGGAAAACTCTATCTTCCTCTTCACAGAAGAAAGCATTATCTTATTCTCTCCAAATTGGTCAGAGAAACAGAAGAGATTTCACAAGCAAATGTTGCAAGGGCAGATCAAAACTTCATTCAGTAACTTTACTCACACAGTTAATAACCATGAGCCTCGTAGATCACTCCTAAAGCAGCCTTCTAATTTTGTGCATAATTAACACTAATCTATTTAGATTATAATTAACAGCTACTATTTAGACCATAATCTCTTCAGCACAATGTCTGAAGAGACTGTGCAAACTTAGAGCATTATTTAAATATTTATTAATAAAATAATAACCACATTACCTACCTTGCTAATTTTGTCTAATTTTAAGCGTGCTCAGTGAAGTTTTTCTGTGCTTATAACACATCTTGCCGGTAGCTTTTTAGGACATGCACAATTGACACAATCAACTGACAACAAAACTCTGGCTGATTATTTTTTGCCAAAGTACAGAGATACGAGTTATAAAAGACTTGTCACCGGTTCCACTTTCAGCAGGCAGCATGTTCCAGTTCATGTCTGAGCCAGCAACCAGACAGAAGGAGCATCTGCCCTCACAGGCAATTACGGCATATGGAGTTTCCATGAGTTTCTATGGGAGGTCCTCCTATACCAGCCAAGCCATGTAACGGTGGATGAATTCTCCAGTCTATTGAAAGAATTTATAGAATTTCCAGAATTTATACTGGATATATCAGTAGAAGGAACCTGTAACCAACCCCAATAGTTACCACATGTTTATTTCTTGGGGTGAAGCCCAACACTGAGAATATAAAAAATATTTTTAAAAAAACAGGAAACATACGTGCAAACGTTATTCTGCTCTTCCGCATTCTAGGATATTGTTTCCAGGACTTTGAATTTATTTACACACGTGGAATATTTTCTAGGGCACATGTGGCTAGAAAAGGCTGATCAGCTTTATAAAGGGCCCAGGAGGGTGGGTGGGAGTGTGAGGAGCTATGGCCCACAAGCCCAAATAAGTGTGCAACTGCCTTAGGACTCAGAGAGCTAATGCACCTTCCCCTACAGCCCCTGGCTTAGGAAACACTCTCATCCATGCTTTTAGCAAAAGAAATTCAAAACAGAGGCTGCTTTGAGACGTCTTTTGGCACTTTGGATCACCCATTGGTAGCTCTGCTCCAGTCTCATGAGAGCCTGTCAATAAATGCCTGCTTGCCCCAAGTGATTTACGTGAGGAGGGGAATAGAATAAAAGACCCCAGTTAACTTTTGGATGCCGATATCTGTCAGGAAGTCTATCAGCCGGGTAACCAAATGCTCCCAGAAACACATAGTGCTGAGAGCTACTGCTTTTATTTAATTAACTTTTCTAGAGCAAGCATATTTGAAAATCATTAGAACATTTTAAAAGCTACATTTCAACATAATGTATGCTGGAATTATCCATTTTACAGGACATTGATGTAAATTAATTCATTCAGCAGCTATGCTGGAGTAGGAAGCAGCCTGAGCTGAACTGAGATGCTCAGCAGGATGCTGCTACTAGCAGAGAACAGGGCACACCTCTGCGCCAGCTACAGCCAACCTGCTCACACACTGCTCAAGCTGTGTGTGAACCAGAACTGGACTCAAGTCAAGTTCATCCTTTACAACATGCCAGCAACAGCACGAACGCCTTCTGTGCCTGTGGTCTGTCCTCCAAGCTCTCCACCTTTCTGCCATACCTAGGCAGAGTTGACAGCTCTCCTAAACGTGCGGTGAGCACCACTGGACCACCAAAAAAAAAAAAAAAAAGTTGTACATCTTGGACAGATTGTGGGAGACAAAGCACCACCGAGGGCTTGAGGAGTTTTTCCTGCAATGCTATGCAGAGAAATAATCCTAGAGACTCTAAGATGTGCTTTGCTCTTTCTGTACCCTGCTAGTCCTATTTCTATGCCTCTTATTATAGTTCTTATTACAGGAAGAAATGTCATTCAACAAATTTTGACAGGATATGACTTTCATCAATATCATTGAAAACTCAGACAATCTCAGAGCAGGCCATGCTAGAAACTAAAATCAGAAATATAATCCCACAGAAGTCAAGCAGTTTAATTTGCCTCAGCTGGGCCTAAATTTCAATCCAGAAATAATATAGCAGAGCTTTCTTTTCTAATTCAGTATTTCTAAGGCCCTATAGAAAGGCATGGATCCATGTCAAATGATTTAGATGTCAGAAAGGATTTTATTTCCATTTCCATGTTAGGGTTTCTTGTTCGTTTTTTGATGACATCAAGGTTTGCTCCACATCACATTGCATTAGCTCAGCCTTTGCAGCTGTCTTAAGTCAGGGTGATGTTGTAGAGCACTACGAGGTCTCATGGCTAAGCCCTGTAAGAATGCCACTGCAGTCCCTTCTGCACCAGTCTTCCCAATATGACCAGTAAATGTAAAAGGAGAAAAGAAAAATAACACATTTGGGCATGGATTCTACTGTACAAATCACATCACAAGTGTTTTAATTTTTTTTTAAGTTATTGTATTTGAAAGTGAGCATAAATATCACAATAATATTTAGTTTGCCCTAGGATTTTTATTATTTCACTTTAACTAATATGGATTCAACCTTTCAGAAAATTTTATGACAGCCTTAAAGAGTGTTAGAGCTCAGGAACAATTATCTAGCTGTGGACTTATGTCTCAGAAAGGTCAGGATCTGATTTAATGCTGCTCCACCCTCCTGAGAGCAAATCTTGCTCTCTATGTTTCTGGATGTCAGAATGTCACTGGTGAACTTCGCATTTGCTCATCCCCGATACAGATTTGACCATCCATCTAAAAGCTCTCATCCAAGCCATCAGTTACTGAGTAGTCACTTTGGCTGGACTAACACACAACCTATACTCAGATCTGATTTCCCTCACTAACCATATCACACAATTATCCAGCTGCACTGTGACTCCAATCTAGGGCAAGACAACTGACTTTCCAGGCAGGGAATTCAGACAGGGAGGACACACTAGTTCAGGCATCAGCTTTTCTCCTCCCAGACAGACTTGAGATGAAACTGTCTGGAGTCACTTGGACCCAAAAACTCAAGCCTGGTGGCTGACCAGAAGACACACACAGGATTCATTTTGCTGATCCAGGCTCCATCTCCAGTGTCACTTGTCATAGAATCATAGAATGGTTTTAAAGGTCATCTGTTCCAATGCCCCTGCCACGGGCAGAGACACCTCTCACTAGGCCAGCTTGCTCAGAGTCCCATCCAACCTGACCTTGAATGTTTCCAGGGGTGGGGCATCCACCACTTCTCTGAGCAACCTGTTCCAGCCTTCCACCACCCTCATTGTAAAAAACCTTATTTCTTATATATAAATCTAAATCTGCCCTCCTTTAATTTAAAACCATTTACCCCTTGTCTTATCACATCAGGCTCTGCTAAAAAGTGTGTGCTCATCTTTCTTATAAGCTCCTTTCAGGTAATGGAAGGTGCTCTAAAGTCTCCCAGGAGCCTTCTCTTCTCCAAGTTAAACAATTCCACCTCTCTCAGCCTGTCTCCATAGGAGAGATGCTCCAGCCCTCTCATCATCTTTGCACTCGTCCTCTGGACTCACTCCAACAGGCCACATCTTTCCTATGTTGGGAGCTGGATGCAGTGCTTCAGGAGGGGTCTCAGGAGAGGGGAGTAAAGTGGCAGAAAAGAGGAGAGCTCATGCAGAGCTTTATTTTCGAGCTGGGATACAAATCAAGGCACTCGTGTCTCCTTCCCCAGAGAGCAGAGTGTCACTAAGGTCACACAGCAGTGGACTCTGCCACGTGTGATTATTTGTGCAGTGGGGAGGGAGCAGGGCACTGTGCAGCCACCAGAGTCCTTGCAAACACCAGCTTTGAGAGGGCTGTTGCTCAAGTACAGTCTCCCCTGCTGAGACCTGGCACACCAAAGAGCGGTGGTTGGCAGGATCTGATGTGGCAGAGGAAAAATGAGCAAAATAAACATCACAAAGATGAACTCTGCTGCAAGGATGAAGAGATAAATAATTTACAGTTCAGATGCATGAAAATGACACTCAAAGAATGAGACTGGACAGATTTGTTGCAGTTTTCAGGCAAAGACACACCCCAGTTGCAGCTCCATGCCAGGCAGATATCTGCCTCCATGAAATAGAGACAATTAACTTACGTACTGCTGAGTTCTTACCCTGATGGGGTAACATTCCTGGTAGCAGTGTTTTTAAACTCCATAGGGCAAATTTAGACACCTCTGAACAGGAGAATGAATGAGATTAAAATGTTAAACAAATAAATGCATTTTCCTCAGCTCACTGGGATCTGAGTCAGATAATTCTCCTCATTCCTTTACCTTTCAGCTATCAGCCTGCACTTTGCTGGGCATAAAGAAGATAAAACATGAAGAGTAATTTGGGATATTAAAGATCTATTTCTTTCAAATAAAGCAGAAGCTATTACTGAACTCTTATGAAGGCTGGAGGAAAAGGACTAGAAAAATTAAAAGGCTGAACATAATTAATGAATGCTCATTTAGAATTTTGCTATCATAAAATACCTTGGAAGCAAAATCTACAGCTGAAGAGGGCAGGCTGTATGCAGAAACAAGCTCTGGAAGGAGCTCCATGCGCACTGTATCAAACTGAGAAGAATGACAGGGAGCTGTGGTTGCTGGGAGATCCCCTCAAGCATGGGGTAATGACACCTGCCAAAAGGCCCTGAAAGCAGAAAGGTCACCTGCAGCAAGAGTAACGTGCTAAAGCGCATGGTTTGATTCCAGTTGTGCCCACCTGCACACATTTTATCCATTAGCTTCAGCGGACTCCTTCCACACTTTAGCCCATATTAGTGAAATCAGTCTTGCCGTGAAAATACAAGCAGACCACAGCTGGAAGCAAATGCAAATACTTGGAAACAGAAAAACAAGAAAGTAAGTAATTAATTGTAAGGGAAAACATGACTAATGATTTTAAATTAAATAATCTTGCATGCTATTTTAATTAGCAAGGATAATGTTTATTTTACTTACATAGACGTTCTGGATACATAAATTTCAACCTACATATTTCAGTTGCCATAACAACTTGATACATTTATTCTCTTGTGTCATTTTTTATTGCATCAGTGTGGATTTTTTTTTTTAAAAACCAGGGGAAAAAAAAAGCCAACCACTTTGGTTGCTATAATAACACACTATTTTTTAATTGTTCTTTTCACATTTAATTCTTCTTGAAACCAATGTATAATTTTTCCTCCAAAGATGTTCCTAGCACAGTGTGGAAAATTCACTACCAATTTCAGGGCTCAGTGCAGGTTTTGTCAGAAATCCCAAGGATATGTACAGCCCTTTAGCTCAACTGCTACTCCAGTAGTCTCCCTTAGGATATATAGCTTGAGGTCAAGTTCTTAACAGAAGACCTACACAGTAAGTCTAAGTCCACAGTTAGTGCATTTTCTCCTGAAAACCAGAAATAAATTAAATGAACATCAGACTCTTCAGAAAGGTGCACAGTAGATTTGAGGCAGCAAACATAACTGCAGAGATGCAAAACAGTTGAGTAAATCACTGCAGTGCACTCCAGGCCAGGAGGATCTCACAGAGCAGTTTCCACATTTCATACACACTGGTGTAGCACATGATGAGCTTAACTACACTTTTATCCAGGAGCAGAAATGGTTCCTAAACTCTTGGGGCCTCCAAGGAGTTGGATCAAATCCTTTAAAGGTACAGTCAAATGGCACTACAATGGAGGAACAGAGAGGATGAGGACAAACTTTGTCCTTTCCTCTGCAGCGTAGCAGAGCCTGCTGTTGCCCATTGACCTTTCCCAGCTCTATACCCCTTCAAATGGGCCCTTTTCAATTAAATTGCAATTACCTAACTGCCGAGGTTGCATTTCTATCTGGTCCCCTGTAACAACCATAATGAGAGAGACTGTATTAATTACTATCAATTATATTAAGGTGCAAGGTGGGGAACTGCTTGGTAACCATTGTTCCATAGAGCTGGCATGGGCTGACCTCAGATTAGAGATAATAGGGCATTTATGAAAGTGAGGGTAGAGTTTTTAATGGAGAAGGACTTAGTGCAATGGCTCCTGTGGGTTGCCTTGGCCTCTGGAGGCAGCTCTTCATTTATTCCTAACTATAATACCTCTGCTTCAGGTCAGGAGGGTTAGAATGGTTGCTTGCAAAAGACTGTATCCCTCTCAGTTGTCAGGATAACAAACAAGGGCCTGTATGTGTATTACCACACACAGTTTAGGACAAGATCTAGACCTTATTGCAGCCTTCCAGTACAGAGAGAGCTGGAGAGGGACTTTTGACAAGGGCATGTAGTGACAGGACAAGGGGTAATGGCTTTAAACTGGTTTAGGTTGGCTACTAACAAGGAATTCTTTACCGAGAGAATGGTGAGACACTGGAACAAGTTGCCCAGAGAAGCTGCAGATGCTCCATCCGTAGAAGTGTTGAAGGCCAGCTTGGACGGGACTTTGGGTAGCCTGGTCTACTGGAAGGTGTCCCTGCCCGTGGCAGGGGGTTGGAACTAGAGCACCTTTGAGGTCCTTTCCAACCCAAACCCTTCTGTGATTCTAACTCAAAACAGAAGAAACACCCAAGAATGTGCAGTGTACTGCATGATAACCTTGCAGGAAATTTGTTTAAATAAGAAGTCACTCAGATAACACGAATTCTGATTTATCTCATGATGTGCTGCAGGTCCACAGCAAATCCACGAATAGAAACCAATCTCCTGTCTCCTCCACTGGCCCACACAGATTTTTCCTATTTACACACACCTCCAGAGAAATTACAGAGGAGGAAACTATCCACATTTCAGTTGAGATTACATTTTGTGCCTTTTTTTGCCAGAAGTGGTGAAATTAGTCAGTCTACTCAATAGCAGTAACAAAACCAGTTCCATTTTGAGAGCAGGACTGATATATCATAAAGTGATACTAAGGATGACCAAAGATGTTTTACACTAATATAAGAATATAAAGCCTGCATTAAAGATGAGAAAAGAAAACAAAAGCTCAAACCACCAACAAAAACACAAAATCAAAGCTTTGAAAAATATTGTAATGACTTTTACTTCTCAAAATAGTTTTGCTTGAAGCATCCTAAACCTTCTTATAGAAGAATATTTGTTTCAGCCAGAGCCATAGGGAGGGCAAATAAGCAGTGGCTGTCATTACACAGTGGCAAGCTGCCTTGCTAAGTCATGGCTGCTGAGCTCCACAATCATCTATACTCATGCTGACATGCAAAAAGATTGCAGCTAAACAAAACCTTCGGCAAAACATAGTGCCATAACTCCTCATCCAGCTTCCCTCCTACAAAGCATTACAAAATGCTTCACACTGATATATATCAAAGGGAAAGGACTCAAAAGGTAAGTTAAGGGGAATGAATCAGGTCATTAAACTGCAGAATACATCATCACGCTCCCTAAATGTTGATAAACAGATAAAGTGAAGTGAAAGGGAAAACAAAACTCCCTAAACACTTTGCAGAATGTTGGGCTCCATGGATCTGCCAGTGCTTGACAATTTCCTTTGTGACAACTGTCATGACCTCAACGCTGGATAAGAATCTTTCACTGCCTAATGGAGAGATGGCAGAAACCTGTATTTTTTATGAGGACTCCAAGAACTATTAACATTAGTTATATTAACTGACCAAGACTATTAAAAAATTATGGACTGTATAGCAGTTTTGGCTTCTGTGAGCTTGTAGAAGCACGGAAGTGTAAGGGCTACTGAAACTTCATTAAATTTCACTGTCAGCTGCAGTTGACACTGAGAAAAGGGGCAGATGCTTGTGTACCAGGCAATGCCAAGAGTTGTAGGCAGGAAGTCTCCTAGTCTGTGTAATGCCCCTTCCACGCAAACTGCCTTGCACAGGTCATATGGTTCCTGGATCAGGAATCCTTCAGAGGTACCAGCTCGAGCTGACTTGAGAAACAGTGCCCTTGTCACAGCTCACTGACACCGAGGTCCAGATGACACTGTCAGAAAGGAACCCCTGGATGAGGCAATAAATCCAGTCTCATAAAAACTCTGACTGCAACAGCTCAGTTGCCTGCAACTCTATGCATTTTCAGTGTGTCTATGCAGTTTAGGTAAGACTCTCTCCTTTTGCTGGGATGTACCTGCCATCAAGCAGGCTGGTTTGGATAGAGATGTACATACAAACTTGGAAGAATGTCAGATGAAAAACCTGAAAACACTTTCACAGTTGATGAATAATTGCTTGAAAATCCCAAATCACCTTTATGTCCTACTTACTCTACAACCTCACCTCTCGTTAGCAGGGGCTCAAGTTCCAATTCTGGTTGTATTCAGAAGCCTCATAACAACATTGATGTTTGTTAATGCCAACAGAACACAGCTCTGTGTGCTATTCTGTATATTTAGCTGGCCTGGTTTCAGCTGGCATAGAGTTAATTTTCTTCCTAGAAGCTGGTACAGGGCTGTGCTTCAGATTTAAGATGAGAAAAAAGTTGATAAGACACTGATGTTTTAGTTGTTGCTAAGCAGTGTTTACACTAAGCCGAGGACTTTTTTGTTTCTCACACCAGCCCACCAGCGAGAAGGCTGGAGGAGCACAAGAACCTGGGAGGAGACAGAGCCGGGAGAGCAGACCCCAAGTGATCCAAAGGATATTCCATACCATGTGGCACCATGCTCAGTATGTAAACAAGGGGAAAAGTGGCCAGGGGTCACTGCTCAGGAACTGGATGGTCATTGGTCAGTAGATGGTAGGTGTAACTTGTTTTGTATATTCAAAATCTTTATTATTGTTATTACTAATATTTTCCCTTCCATTTTTGCTCTGTCAAACAGCCTTGTCTAAAATGATCAAATTTTACTTCTTTTTCCCCAGTTCTTTCCCCAATCCCACTGAGAGGGGGTGAGTGAGGAAGGGGCTGTGTGATGTTTAGCTACCTGACAGGTTAAACCACGACAGCAGCCTCCATCTTGACAACCTATTGCATTCTTACCACCACCAGGTTAATACCACATTTCACTAGCTTACAAACAAAGCTGAAACTAGGCAAGATCATCTTTCTGACATGTTTTTTGTGCAGTACTTAGTAAAACAGGGGTCACTAGAGGTGGCTCTGAAAGAGATGGTAAATTCTAATATTGTACTTTGAAAGGTTATGGGCAAAAATGTAGTTTCTACTATTAAGACAAATACCTGTAATCAGCGATGTAATTTCACGGTTTGGGAACATCCCCATGTCTGTTTTCTTAGCTACAGTTAACTAAGAATATACTTTTGAATATCTGTGACCAACAACCTGATCACACTCCACAAAGGCAATCCAAGCCTTCATTTTCTTTTGGCTGGGCTGCAACAAAGCCCTGTGAAGCTGGGCACAAAGACTGGTTGACCAAGATCATTACAACTTGAGCACTCCTCTCTGTTCAGCATTGAGCAAGGAAAAGAGGAGAGTCCTCCTCTCTCTATGATGACTATCCATAGAACAGAGCACCAATATAAGGAGGGTTTTGGTCTTTGTCCAAGGGTAAGATGATCACAAACTGCAAGCAAAGAGTAATATGTGATGATTCTAAACCTCAAAAGTAACAGAATTGTCCACTGTGAGTGCAAAGATACCTGTGTATATCAGGCTAACATTCCCTAGATGGGAAAAAAAACAAGGAATCCAAGAAACAAACTTATATTGAATTAAGAAGCAGCATTAATAAATACACCTGTGACTGCAGAAGATGGACTGTTTCAGGCAAAAAAGCATCCTGAATACGTAAAGCTCTAGTTACAGGCCTGCTGCTGACCTAGCAAAGATACCATTGGGTGTGCCTGGAGCATTTTCTGTCCAAAAAAGTACAAGATATCTCAGAAAAAGAATACTGATTACATAAGTGAAGGCATATGTCTGTCATAAATATTCCTACTGCTTAGGAAGACACAAAGTTGTCAGTTTTGTTACTTCTGGTTTTCTACAAACTACCACAATACCAAAAAATGTGTGAGAGATGACACTAGCCTGGTATAATGACTGACCTGAAATCTCTCTGGAGGATCCTTTCACTCCTTCTTGTTGCAATTAACAAATTCACGCAGATCAAACCTGTTTTAGTGGTTCATTAAAACAACAATATTTTAAAAGTTACCATTGCTGTTTACACCAGAGTTTCAAAAGCCACCTTCTGAGAAAATGGACTTCAGATCCATTAAGTCTGTTACTGTTAATGCCATTTTTTTTCCAGCTTGCACAACAGCTGTTGGCCTTGACTCTTCTCAGAAAGAGACACCATGACTACTTGAAAGTGCTGAGCTAAAAAAAAGAAAAAATATATATACAGTGACAGGGCACAGCATTTCTGAAAACCAGGTAGGCTCCCCTACACTTCCATAAAGAACTGGAGGACCTGGGAAAACTTCGTCATTTTGGTTTCTCCTTTCAGAGAAGAAATGTTATACAGCTGCAGCAACGAACTGAACACCACTATTTGGGCTACAGCTGTTGAGTAACAAGACTGTCCTCGTGTCAGAAAAGCATAAGCAACCAGACATATCAGCTGAGGTGCAGCCAGAATGCTGAATCCATTCAAAGGCACAGAGATCCATTTGCAGCTTCAATCATTTTTCCCCACTGGTATTGTGCAGGTCGATGGAAGTGTGAGATCCCGCTAAACCTGACATTTTTTAGACATGAGATATTTGAACTATATTTTTAAAAAATCCATTTCAGAACTCATCTGTAAAACTACTTTTCTAGGTTGGGGAGGAAATAGGAACCACACAGAGACATAAGGCAATACCCAGCACAAGATCAGTTTTGGGCTACTACATGAGGGTTCTGCTCTATTAAACTGTCTATTTCAGTTCAAGACAAGAGAAAGACAAGACAAACTGGAGAAACAAGAGCAAACAGTGGGACAATACTGATCAAGAGGAGGAGAATATTGTATCAGGAATGCTTGCTATGACTGCAACCACCTCTCTTTTGGGACAAAACACAATTTTGAAGAGGAAATGAGATAGTCTCATAGCTCTCTCTGAAAAGCTTCTGTGCACTGGGGGTGACAATATCAGGAAAGTTCTTCACTGAATATGTCATGAAGAGCTGAAGAATCAGCTGTAGAAGTCAAGAGTTAGTGAGGTACAGCAGTAGAATGCAGAGAGATCACAAACCTTAGGAGTAGGACAGGATGGTAATTGATGGTGGAAAAGTGGAAGTTAACAGAGGATTCCAACAGCAAGGCAAACATGATTAGAGAAATAAGCTCAGAGAGTGATCTCTATGAAAAGATTATCCATTTGGATGGGTAAGTGTATCAAGATTACATAGGGAAAAGAAACATATTCCTAAAGGCTCTTTTCAAGGAAGAGAGTGACAAAGGGTGAAATTCACTTCTTCATAGTACACAAAGGTCTAGACAAATGCTTAATTCACAACCCAGCTAAATATTATAATGGCAAACAAGAAGTAAATTGCCTCATCTCCAAAACAGGGGCAGCTTTCACTGTAACCTGAGACAGATTAAAGTGGTACAAGTGAGGATCAAGGACAAGCAAACATGTAAAATGTACAAGCCGAAAACACAAAGTCCCATGTTTCTAGTACTAGTCTAGTATTTGTAACTGTATTATTAAAAAAAAAAAAAAACTGTGGAGATAAATTATATTTTCAAGTTCACAGCTTCTCTTTAATTTCCCAGGTTGTTACTTTGGGGATTGTATTTACTATTTGTTAAAACCTGAAAGTATCTGTTCCAGATTATAAAAAACTAAACAAAAGAAGACAAAAGAGGATGGATATTTTCTCTTTCATATATATTTATCTTACTGAGCAAAGATACATTCATCTATCCAAGAAATCACTCCCAGAGTGACCTTTATATGACCCAGAAGTCTTGAGGTGATATCATTCTTTATTCTTGGGAATTATTTAAGAAACATTTTAATAAAGAAATATTGGTAGACTGCAGAAATATATAATGGACTCTTAAACCTCTCCATGGAGACCTGTGTCCTTTGCACATAGAGGGCAGTGAATTCTCTTGCTTAGTTGCTCAGTTTGGTGAAGAATCAGAGTTAATAAATGTGTGAGACAAATTGTTCTGAAATATTTTTAGAGTGAATCTTAACTAGAGTACATTCGTCCCTGAATATCAATTTTACAGAACCCTTACAGCTTTATAGGACAAAGAAGTATACTTTAGGAGTTGATGTTTTTGCAAGTGGTTAAAATATAACTTCTCAGAATCTTATTATAAACAATGAATTATATCATACACTCTTCAGAGGAACTGCTAGCTTGTGGAAGAAGCCTCTTGGGACATTCTGATATTTTTATATTTTTATTTTTATTATTCTTTCCAGACTAATCTGGTATTCCTTTGTTGAAACATATCATGGTTTAGGAAAATTATTTTAGAAAAAATATGTTAAAATTGCAGGAACTTTTTGTCAAGTGATATTTTCAAACTAGATCTATCATTTTTGACCTTGATACACAGAAGTGGAATTTACACAATAGTCTGACCTCAATGCTTATCATAATAGAGACTCACTGCTTAATTAAAAGTTTGGCTAATTCTCTATGCTGGTTGATACTCAGGCACACTTTCATCAGGGAAAATTATTGTTTCTGGTCCCTTGCAGCTGTTCTGGCCTGCTCCCAATCCTTTGCAGATGTAATAACAAATCACAGATCAAAAAATTGCCTAGAGGTTGTTGGATAGGCATATTATATAAATGTGAAAAAAAATAAACCCAAATAAACCTGTTGTGGAGGATGTGACTCTTTCATCAATGCTGATGTGGTTTAATTTAATATCAAGATCCCAGATCCATCCCACTAATGTCAGCAGAAAACAATTATTAAACAATCAGATCTCCCTGCCAAAAAAGGACATATGAAACCAATGAGTCCTCTAAACCCTCATGCAAGGCACACCAATGTGATGGTGATGTTAAACTAAAATCATAGAATCATAAAATATC
Organism: Eulacestoma nigropectus; assembly: GCA_013397775.1. Lineage (NCBI taxonomy): Eukaryota > Metazoa > Chordata > Aves > Passeriformes > Eulacestoma > Eulacestoma nigropectus. The sequence continues at coordinate 5,102,643 of VZTE01005755.1, forward strand.
TTCAGTTGGAAGGGACCCACCAGGGTTCATCAAGCCCAACTCCTGGCCCTGCACAGGACATCCCCAAGAGTCACACCACGTTCCTTAGGGTGTTGTCCAAACACATCTTGAACTCTGTCAGGCTTGGTGATGTGACCACTTCCCTGGGGAGCTGTTCCAGAGCCCAACAACCATCTGGGGGAAGAAGCTTTTCCTGATATCCAACCTAAACCTCCCCAACACAATTTCAGGCCATTCCCTTGAGTGTTATTGCTGGTCACCAGAGACAAGAGGTCAGTGCTTCTCCTTGTAATGAACTTGTAACTGCAATGGGGTCTCCCCTCAGCCTCCTCTTTTCCAGCCTGAACAGACCAAGTGACCTCAGCTGCTCCTCATAAGGCTGCCCCTCTAGACCCTTCACTCTCTTCATAGCTCTCCTTTGGACACTTTCTTAATTGCTTTATATCTTTCTTATCTTGTGGTGCCCAAAACTGCTCCCAGCACTCGAGGTGAGGCTGCCCCAGTGCAGAGCAGAGCAGAGTGAGACAATCCCCTCCCTTGCCCGGCTGGTGATGCTGTGCCTGATGCCCCCCAGGACACACTTGGCCCTCCTGGCTGCCAGGGCACTGCTGGCTCATGTTCAGCTTTGCCATTGACCAGGACCCCCAGGGCCCTTTCCACTGCACAGTGAAAAAGTGAGAGGAAACAAAGGAAGAGGCTTCTTATCATGAACTTGTCTAACTATGCAAACACAAGGAGATGGCAAAAGCAGAATGATGTCTAGTTCCAAGCCTTGTCCAGTGGGACAGAAACTGTCTGCTTAGGGAGTGGCATGATATGCATATTGCCCTACTCTCAGTACCACAAGAGCATTTCTGTCCGCAGGATGACACTGTTCCACATAGTACAACTGGGTTTAAAACAGAAACATTGGCCTGACCATATTAAAACACATTCAGAAGAAACTCTAAAATGACATTTAACAGATGCTCTGGCACTCTAGTTATTGACAAGCTACAGAACAAATAACAAAATTATAAATAGACATCCAGCATGGATACCCAGTATGGGCAAGGCATTTAGCTGCAGCTAGTAATAAATAAGGGTTTTAATAACCCAGTGACTTTGCAGTTACCCACTTCTAAATATTAGTCAACCCAGTTGAGAAGGCAAGTGTAAAAAATAATCTCTGCAAGTAAAGAAAACCTTAATAGTGCATAAAAAAAATAAAATTGCAAAGCTACTGTATATTAAAAAAAAACCCCTAACAAACATGGAGCTAAGCTTCAGCATTGTTGTTCAACAATTATCTAGTTTGGGTTGTTACACATCCATGGGTGCAAAAGTAACATGGCTAGCAAAACACACACCAAGATGTCACTTAAACTGTACCCCTTAAAAAGACTGCTGCTACCTTTAAGGAGAACTTAGTGCCAAACAGAATTACTTGGGAATTGGCTCTGGCACAAAATCAACCCACAGACACAAACTGCATTTGATCAGATAAATGCATACTGTAGAGCTAAATCTAGTGAAGAAACAGATGCATAAAACTCAATGTTTTGAACCCTTCTAATGAAACATTATGGTTGATCATACCTAATGACTCTTGCATATTAAGTATAATCACTTAAACAGAATCAAATGTGGCTCTTGGGAGTAAATCAAGCCATACAAATTAAGCTGTACCCAGTTACAAACAAAGAAAACAAACTAAATTCCAGAGAAGAGGCTGAATTTTTATAGGCACATATAGAAGGGGCTGCAGGTCCATGTTTTTAAGACCGGCTGTTAGTGTGAAACAGATTAATGGTTTGCTAATTCCTTCAGGCAGAAGATTTTTAAATAAGGGTTTTACTACTGGAACTTTTAACAAGCCAGCACTTAGAGGACAGAGAAGTAATTACAGTGTTTATAATAGCTGGGTACAAGGATAGCAGGCATTCCTGAAGCAAACAGTTATAAGAGGATTCATTTTGCATGATGCAATTAAATGTACTTGCGAAACGAGCCTCTAAACATAAGAAATGCATGGAACAACAGGAATTAAAAGAAGAACTGGAATCTTTGGGGACCATGTCAAAGCAATGATCCCACACTGTGCTGAATGAAGACCATGCGTGTGAGATCGGGGTGTGATGACCAAACTTGCACAGTAATTGCAAATGATTATCATTCAATACGGCAAAAGTATCTGCACCATATGCCCTATAAGTAAATAGTCTTTTCATGCAAAGAAACAGGAACACACAGACCTTCAGTTGCCAGATTTATATGTACGTGCAACAGTGCAGTGTTCTTTTCCTTCACCTCAGCTTTCCATCTAGATAAAGGTCAAAACACTGCTGATCAGAAATAAGCAGCACTGAAGACCAAATTAAAGAATACAGAGGTTAAAACAAGGGTAAATTTATGTCTTTTAATGAGTGCCTGAAGCTGAGCACCAGCCTGCAGCTTCAAGCAGTGTTTCTATTGTCATACTAAAGAGCAACTCGATTTTTGTTTTACCAGATGGATTCCTCCATCTAGGTGTTTTTGTGTTCTCCATTATTATATTTTCTAAACATCTCAACATTTCAGTTGTACCTATCTACATAATGTTTGAGTGAGAGACATCCTTTAGCTAGTGGCTGTCTACTGCAATGCAGAGTTCTGGGAGGGAAGAAAGCTTTTTCCCAGGCTAGTGACCATTTGCTAAGCTGAGGAGCTGGGCTCAGAACTGCACACCCACTCCCAGGCTCCAGGACCCCACTAATACTGCTGCACAGACAGCAGAGATGGAGAATACCTTTCCACAGACTCATCTGGAAGTAGGAAGGGAGAGAGCACTTCTCAAAGCAGTGGAAGACCTGAATTTAAACCACTTTCAGCTTAATCTCTATCTCACATTTTCTAGGGGTGAAAAGAAATCAGTCTTCTCTCTCCAACAGGGACAATTTAAGAGCCATAATTTCAAGAAAATGCTTTCAAGCTGTGAATGCTGGTCTTATAAACCTTGATCCAAAGAAGTAATGAGGCTCTTTGGCAGAGGCGAAATTACAAACAAATCCTGTCTTCATGATTTCTAGCAGCAGATTGGACACATCCCCAGTCAGCTGCAGTGAATACCATGCTGAATGTTTATAAAATAAGGTAAGGCCGAGTTTCCCAGCACTGAACACTTTCTGTGCTTCTAGTTCAAACAAATTCAGATTAGACTTGCAAAACAGCTAAAGCACTCAATATACAGGCTTGGTCTTTTCTGACTCTTTCCTGAGCATCTGCTCCTGGCCCACACTGGAAGCCAGGTACCAGGCTACATGGGCAGACAACTATTGCTTGGTTTAAGCCAATGCAGATGCTTTATTACTGCAACTTGAAATGACTCAGCTTAAAAGCAGTCGAGTTCCTCAGAAACTCTGGAGGCACGTTGTCTTTGTAGTGTCACAGCTACACAGCCATGTTCTCTAGGAAGATACCTGGCATTTGTTTGTTCCCAAAATGAGCTTGTCTGGGCCATATCAATCAGCCCAATGTCTAAGCACTGTCAGCATCCACAAACTCCATGTTTCTGGCATACCTTCACAACCTGCTCAGTTAGGTGAACTCCAGCTACACTTCCTCCCCTATATGTCACTAACCCTCCCACTGAATGCAACATCCCGCATCCCCTAAATGCAGTTTGAGAGGAATGAACATACGGCTCCCTGGGACATAGTGGGCATTTGAAATGGAGTTCTTAATATTTTCTGTTAAATCCTCCCCCTTCCAGATTTAAATATATGTATGGTGACAATGGGGAGGTGGAAAAGAGTGAAGAGAAAACAGGGAGAAGGGCTTTGCATTTATGACTTTTCAACACTGGTGTTTGTGCACTTGCTGAGGAGGGAGGGTTCCACCCTTGGGAATGCTAAAGAAGACAAAACATCCTAGACTTTAATACTCATCAAAGCAGTAATAGCTATAAACTCTAAGTTATAAAGCCATGTGTCAGTACTCTGTCCCAATAAATATTTGATTATTCCACACAAATGGGCAACATCCCAACAAGAAAAAGCTAAATAATACCTGCCAGCATAAATCTTAGTGCACTCTTATGGGTGAGAAGAGAAGTACTATCAGCTCCTCTCTGGTCAAGAAGGGAATTGAACATGGATTTCCACATCCTTGGAAAACATCCTAACCAAATAGCTTCTTCTTAAGGAAAAATGTATCAGCAGCACCTTTACACACATTATGAGAGACATCCAGCTATGATCTTATTTACAGAGCAGAGATCATGATTCTGAACCTCAATCAGGATAAGGTATCAACATCTTAATGAGGCAGGTTTTAAGGGAATGACATCTTGTCCCATTTTTGGAATTAATTACTTGTAAGTTTATAGGTGCATTCTGTGTTTTGAGGACTTTAATCCTGAACAACTGTTTCTGCCCATGCAGTGCCCCACAGATAGGGTCCTTAACTGATATCTCCATATGGTGAGATACCTCAGACACTGTAAATTCCCAGTTCCCTTTCATGACTTAATTGCTAAGTTCTCTTCTCAGACTTCACATACAGTCCTTCAGGAAGTACACAGAACAGTAAGAAATTAAAACCTGCAGTTCCCAAACCCTGAGTTAGTACTTTCATTAATAAATAAATCTTGCAAAGTAATCTCCAGAATTTTTTTTTATATACTTGGAAATATATAGAGAGATATATAGTGCCTGTGTTGTCAACATTAATTGCCTTTCACAGTGCCTCAAGGATTTTTGTTCTGGAAACTAAAATATTTCATACCTCTAAGTATAGCTCCTTTGAGAAGAGTTTAAGGCAACTAAATATATTCTATCCCAAAAGACAAGATTTTTCATTACAACCTAGCATTTGTTGTTATAAGGGCATATAATGCATTGAGCCCCGAGATCCCTGACATGAGAAGGATGTGGATCTGTTGGAGCAAGTTCAGAAGAGGCCAAGAAGACAATCAGAGGGCTGGAGCACCTCTCCTATGAAAACAGGTTGAGAGAGTTGGGGTTGTTCAGCCTGGGGAAAAGAAGGCTCCGGAGAGATCTCACTGAGGACTTTCAGTACCTAAAGGGGGCTACAAGAAATTTAGAGAGGGACTATTTACAAGGACATGCAGTGATAGAACGAGGAGTTATGGCTTTACATTGAGAGAGATTAGGTTTAGATCAGATATTAGAAGGGAGTTCCTCATGATGAGGATGGTGAGACACTGGAACCCAGAAAAGCTGTGGGTGCCTCATCCCTGAGAGTGTTCAAGGCCAAGTTGGAGGTGGCTTTGAGAAACCTGGTCTACTGGAACATGCCCCTGCCCATGGCAGTGGGGGCTGGCACTAGATGATCTTTAAGGTCCCTTCCAACCCAAACCATTCTATGGTGCTGCATGATTCTGTGATGTGTTTAAGTGCCTTCTTAACAGGAACAGGACTGAATAAAACCTGCTCCATGTCTACTACTAATCGAACAAAATCTAACGGGTTCTAAATCTAATTGCATGTAGAGAAACTTCCGTTTGTCATCAGGAAAGACTTTCTATGACTGAGGAAATAAGTTACCTGCAGAAATAGCTGACTCTCAGCTGTGGGAGGTTTTACAGAACAGACTAGGCAAACACGTCAGGAACGGTTCAAACGCAGTTGATCCGCCCCAGAGCAAGAGAATGGGCAAGAGGAGTATTTTAGGTCTTCTTCAGAGTTATGTTTTAGAGTTCCTAAATCATGATGGACTTTTTCATTTAGTTCCCGAATATGCCACATTCCCTACTTGCTATATGAATATATGAAACAAAAAAAGCCTTTGCAAATAGAACCTAATAAACATTTCTAGTGAATCTGAACTTGGCCCGAAAACTGTTTCATTGATTCTGAAACTATCCACCAACTTAAGCTGATTTTGTCAAGTTGCATTTACAGGAGGGAAAGCAACATGGATAAATTCACACAAAAACCACATTCATATAGGTCCTTCTTTCTTCCTTTTCACTAACACCCACTCACTTGAATTATTTTGGTCTATGATATTTACAGCTCTGCCGGATACACTGACACATATATTTAGTCTCTATACAGGGTGAAATGCAGTAATAATGTGATGGTAAGTAATACTGCATTTTTCATCTGCAAACACTGAAGTCACTGATTATTCAAACGACCAACAAAGGTGTTAATGATGAAGCAAAAAGCAAGGATGTGGTGTTTAAAATGCACAGGCCACATCTAAACATTTATCAATTTCATGTGGACTAGGGGGTCCTTCAGGATTAAAACCTAAACAGCACAGATTTTAGCTAGAAGCATGCAATTTAAAAAAAAAAAAAAAAAAGGGAAGGAAAAAAAAACCCAGACAGTATTTATCACTAAAACCCCAACACTTTCTGTTAATTCCACTGTTTGTAGCCATGGGATGCTATGTGGAGGCATTCACACTGAAAATTTGGATGCAACTGGTTCTGACACATATTGTGAGCTCTTACATTCCACTGACTTTTCACTTGCTTTTACAAAGGCCATTCAAAATTACAGTCTCTGAGTCCGGGAGATGTCTTTCTTCTCAGACAGTCTCTGAGACTGATAGGAGATTATAGGATGGGTACTGACCCTTTCATTTCTAAAGAAATGAAGATCCAGCCCCAGTATGCTGTGACATCTAGTACCAGTTTGCTAAAAACGATTATGGTGATCACAGAGGCAAGCTGGCAAATTTGCACAGTATTACAAACAACAACCTAACACCTTTTCTCTTACCTAAAAATCTACAGTTTCAGAACAGCAAGTACATAAATACAAAGGAGGGTTCACAGGACACCTGTCCTGGACAGTAAAATCTGCTTTCCTTTTTATCAACAATTAAGATTGGAAAACAAATACAGAAAAAGGGCCAATTTATATAGGAAAAAAACCCATACAGACAGCCAAGGAAGGTTTCAAGTGCAAGGCATGAAAGAAGGATGGCCTCTGGACTGACTGATTATCCTTGGGCTTTCACAGCAGAGTGCTGCATCCAGCTCTGGGGTCCTCAGCACAGCAAGGACATTGACCTGCTGGAGCACGTCCAGAGGAGATGACAAAGATCCTCAGAGGGATGAAGCACCTCTCCTACAAGGAAAGGCTAAAAGAACTGGGGTTGTTCAAAGTGGAGAACAGAAGGCTTGGGGGTGACCTAATTGCAGCCTTCCAGTACCTGAAAGGAGCCTACAAGAAAGCTGGAGAGAGACTTTTGACAAGGACATACAGTGATAAGGCAAGGGGATATGGCTTTAAACTGAAAGATGGGAGGTTTAGATTAGGTATAAGGAAGAAATTCTTTACTGTGAGGGTGGCGAGGCACTGGAACAGGTTGCCCAGAGAAGTTGTGGATGCCCCATCCATAGAAGTGTTTAAGGCCAGGCTGGACGGGGCTCTGAGCAACCTGCACTAGTGGAAGGTGTCCCTGTTCACGAGATTAGATTATCTTTAAGATCCATTCCAACAACAGCCATTCCATAAGTCTATGATTCTGTGAAAGAAGGAAGGCCTTTTCTTTCCAAATGTGGGACATGTAATTGAGGATGGAAAAGGAAGTACAAAACAATAATGTCCCATAAGGAATGGACCATGAATAAGAATTGATGTGATAGATTATTTGATTACATTTTCATAAGGTAATTTCTCACAGAAAGCAAAGGCCTGTCTTGGATTTGTACAGCAGCTTGTAGATCCAGCTTGCACTGGTCAGTTCTGACTCGGAACTGCCGATAGTGTGTTGTACTGTCATAAGGAAAAAAACAAAAGCCTACACTTCCAGTCTCTTTTGCCTGCATTGGAGCCTTAAAACAGATATGATTTTTAAAGGGACTAAATATCTTGTTCTCCCATTACACTGATGAAACTTACAGAGAGACAGCAAATTTGAAAATGGTACCCTGGACTCTGACTGCCAGCACCCTGCCTTAAAAAGGCTATTCCAGTTTCTATGCTATAGTTTTCTATAGCTTTCCTTTAAATCAGGACATAATTTTCATAAAATGAGAAAATTTTGGAGTTAGCGCTGTATCTATTATTCTCAGCACAGAATTTAGAGTTCAAATTCCCCTGTACAGGACCAGCAGCACATCTCTTAGAAAGCAATGAGTTTAAGGAAGATGGGGTTGAGGGTCAAATACTTTGATGAGGCTGGAATAAAAAGAGACTCTGTCCACTGTCTTCACCAGATGCTTCAAGAGATAACAGGAATACCCTTTCACCATTTTAAAGCATAAAGATTTGTGATAAAAAAAAAAAAAAAGGACAGATATTAGCTGTCTGTGCCTTCAAACTGTGACTCAAATGTTAAATCATTCATGAGATATAGCCTACATTAATGTTAAGACTCATTTGTTCTGATTTCACTCAAAACCAGAACGCTTGTTCTCATTAATTCTGCAAGCTTATTTTGCTAATTAATTTTTACAATAAGTTTCTTCATTTCTTCAGAGAATTTTGTTCTAGCCGCTTGCAATTCTGATTTATCTTTTTAAAGAATCACATCTAAAATGTCATGTAGAACTACAATTTCTGTCTGAGTTTTACATTTTTAAAAAGGAGGAAAGCTCTTAAAAATAGTCATGCCTATGGGAAAGTTCTTTCCAACAACTTTTAAAACTTGAAATGCCTCACTTACCATGACACCAATGAAAATTTTTATACATTTCTCTCATCTTTTATTCTGGTCTGGAGATTTGCAGTTTGCAGTCCATGCCCACTCAATTTCTGTATCACTGTTTAAGAACAGACCAATGCATTGCTTGCTTCTGTGGGGTTTGTTTTTGTCTTTGAAGTACAAATGTGGGTGGAGGCAAGTAGTTTAGATTGCTAATATAGTTAATAATAATCTGGAGGCTGGCAAAGGCAGATTAGAGCTGGGGGTGACAAGGAAAGGTTTTGAATCCTTCCACTGGCTACAGGAGAAAAGCAAAGGTGTGGGATCTTCTTCTATGTATCTGTTCCTCATGCAAAGATTATTTTGGTTGATCTCTGGGAACTTGGACAATGGAAAAGTTCACTCCAATGTGAAAACTCCTATTAAAATTTTTACATAGGATGTAATCATTGGAGAATTAATAACCTCAGCGGTTATCAGCAAGCAGAGAAGATATATTCTCTTTTGGGGGGTAATCATAGACACCAAGTATCAGATAAAGTACACCAAGGATGAGAAAATGAAAGTTTTCTACTTTCCCTTTGACAGATTGCCATTCAATAAAGAAGTTTGCAACATAGTCAAGGTCAGAGGGATAACACTATGTGCATTTATATCCTCCACACCCTAATTTAACTCCTTAATTAACCCATCATTTCAATCTTACACACCATTGCATGGCTCTTCTCAGGTTCGAGACATCACTCATTACATATACTTTAATTCTTAATCTGTTAAATTACCTCCTGTTTTTTCTGCAGATTTTCATGGTCTGGAGCAGATGTCTTCTCCCATTTCTCTGCAACTTGATTTGCTTCTTCTATTTTTTGCTCATAGCTTTTCTGGGAATTTAGCAGCGTCACTTCATAAAACTCTTGAATATCTGTTTGTAAAGAGGAACAAGTAAAAGACATTATTTGCCATATCAGCTTTGACTCCCCGGTGTTTTCTTTTTGGCTGATACATACTTACACATTATTATCATAATGATAAACATGTACTACATTTTTAGTAGAAAGCACCAATACACAAGGTTTTTTTTCTAAATTTCCTGTGAGATTCTTGAGTCATAGTCTCATTTTAAAGAGGTCTTTAGGAAAAAATATAAACTTGTAAAGAATAACATTACAAGAAGAGATTCAAAGAACCTGTTACAGGCACACCTGAACAATATAGGCAGAACAGATCCTTTTACAGGGAGAAGTAAGTCACAGATCGCTTTAACCAGTAACCCAGAAATTTATAAATGTAAAACCCCTTAAGAGAAACTTATTGACACCCATCCAAGGAACCTGAATCACTCTCAGCCCTACGTGCAGGTGCATTTGGCATTTTTTTCAAGTGGGGTGCACAGCTTGAAAGAAGACTTTGTGGATTCACCACTCCAGTGTGTTGTCATTCAGAAGTGGCTGGGTAATGTTTGGTTTCAATCAAGAGTAAGCAACAAGCCAGGTCTTAAAATATCCTGTTCAGATGTTTCTATCACATTTATTTCCATGAGGTATGATCAGATATATGAGATCCAGCAGTGAAAACAACTTTACTGCAACCTGTGCACGTAATGACCCAAGGAGAGGGGGGAAAAGTGTCTCCTTCCTTGGGCAAAAAGTTTTTAGTCTGATAGTCATGCACAAAAGGTGGCACATTGTCTAGCAGAGATAATTGACTTATCAAAGAACAAATAAATTTCATATTCTTTTAATTAATAACAGTGGATTTTCTCCTGGATAAGAAAGAAAGAGATTGCATCTACCTGGATACCCCTTGGGACCTCAAAGGAAAAACTTTTTATAGGGTCTGTACTTGTCCTCACATTCAGTCTCTGGCCAGAGATCAGAAGCCTCTCTTCCCTCTCTTTAGTAACAGCTAAAGTTGAACTTTTCTTCTAACTCATTTTACAACTTTCCAACTTATTATGTACTCTATTTGTCAAGTACAATGGAAAAAAAAAGGAATCATAGAATCATTCAGATTTAAAAACACCTCAAAGATAATAAAGTCCAACCCTCAACTAAATGCCATCATGCCCACTAAACAATATTGTGAAGTGCTACATTTACTCATTTTCTGAACACCTCCAGGGATGGTTACTGCATCACTTTTTTGGGCAGCCTGTTCCAATGCTTGAAATTTTTTCAGTGAAAAAAATTTTCCTAATATCCAGCCTGGAACTGCCCTGGCACAATTTGAAGCCATTTCTCCTTGTCCTGTTGCTGGTTACCTGGGAGAAGAGGCCAATCCCCACCTTGCCACACTAACTTTTATTTCACAGATATATTTGTAAGAATTTATATTTCATATTACTATGAACATTTAAATCCACATTAAAACTAATACTTATTTTTAAAACAAAAATCTACAGGCCAGTTGCAATGAGAAAGAAAGTTTCTCCAGTCTCGATACGTGGAATTTTTTACAGTGGCTTTGAATGCTCATAGTACAATTGAAACAGTTGTAATATATGGTTCAATGTCAGGTCAATTTGTATTGCAATGGCAAGTAAAACATATCAGGCTAATACATAATTATCTCTAGATAAATACTTTGCAGAAATAAGCTAGAAATTGCCCTCTGGCAGTGGCATTCAGCTGGCATCACTGTCGTTATCAGTGTATTAATTGGGTTGACAGTATTCAGTCAAGGAACAGTAGAAAGGTGCTTTCGCCCTAACTTTAAAGCCTATCTTGCCCTAGTGTTTTCATTAAAAATGATGTGTGAGCCACATTTGCATGTGTATGCACATGTGTAAAATAAATATTAAAACCTCAGTCTCTTTGTAAAGGTCCTTATCTATTCTGAGGAGGCCACGGGTTGCTTTTGTTGGAATAATGATCACTGGTGTGCGGAGAAAAGCACTTCAGTACTTATGCGGTCACAGAAGAAAGCACAGAGGATTCACTTAGCTGGTTGCTTTGTAATTCCATAAGCTGAAACTGCCATTTCTGTGGAACAAGGGCAGCCAGAAACTTGCAGTCAGTCAAGGTTTGCAGAAAATAGGCTTTGTAATTTGCTCTGAGTAAAACCCCCTTTATCAAGTAATCTCCGCTACATGAGAGGTGCAATCATACTAGGAGGGGAAAAGTATTGAATACTACTGAGGATAGAATGGGAGCGAGCAGCTGTAGAATCAAGATTGGAGCCACAGTCATAAAGGGGAGTTACAGGGGTGTGGTAATTGTTATGTCAAATGAGCAAAATAGAGTCTGTCTCCTAGTGGGGGTTTAGAGGAAAATTATTCAACAAAAAGTCTAAAATCTTATAATAGAAAACAGAAATCATAGAATGTCTTGGGTTGGAAGGGACCTTAAAGATCATCTAGTTCCACTCCCCCTGCCATGGACAGTGACACCTCCCACTAGACCAGGTTGCATCAAGCCCCATCCAACCTGCCCTTGAACACTTCCAGGGATGGGGCATTTCTTACACAAATTAAATCTATTCCTAGTATTTCCTGGCACTATATTCTCTCCCTTCCATGAAAACAAGTTCAGATTTCATGTAGAAATGGCAATATTACTACTGATTAACTTTGTGAGCACAAAACACATCTTCAGTTTGAATCTCTGTACCGCTCCACACATTTTGTTAAGCAATTAATTCACGTTTGTTTAAAGTGTCAGGGAATCTCACTGGATTTTCTGTCTAACAGAATTTTTTCATTTACTTCTTAAGAGATTACTCACTTTATTTGATAAATTCTGCTTGCTCTCCCTTTAGCCTAGCCAAAATATTTTGTCAGTTTTGCTATATAAAGATAAATTGCACACAATAAATTTTATATATATATATATATTCTAGTATGAAGTAATTCTAAAGATACCATGACTATTTTATTTTGGGTAACTTCATCACTGGGGAAGTGGGAAAACAAATTCTCTGTACATCAGCATGGTAGAGTACATATCAGTAGCATTTTGCAACTGCCCATGGACAAGTATATTGTAGCTGGCTGCATTTGTTCTCTGCAGGCAAGCTCCAAGAGTCTCCACTTCTCCTTCCTTATGGACCTGTTCAGGAGTGAGCAGGGTTTAACCTTTATAGATATGTCAGGAAGCACTGTTTGTTACTAATGCTGCAGACGTTTCTCAGTTTGAAGTCTTGGGATTTTTACTATTTTTTAAAAAAATTATTAATGCTCAGATTTGTGCTCCCTCTAACCTCTTTTTTAAAAAAGAAAATTTTAAAAAAAATAGTTTAGAAAAAGAATAAGTACTGGAGAAGACACAATGTCTTACTCACATAAAAGAATGACCTTTCTTTCAGACTGCAGCTACATAGAAAGAAAAAATGTGTGATCAGACAGAGCTGAACAGGCTGCCTAAACACTGCCATTTTCTGACTTTTGAGTGGTCGGTGCTGCAGCCCTACAACCATTATTCCAGTACAACTTCTCTTCCAATTTATATGCATCACAATATCCTTTTGTGATAGAAACACTTTAGAGCTCTGATAGCAAAGGGGTTAAATTATACAAAAAGGCAAAAATGTTGAATAGCCTAAACTACTGTCTCTCTTCTGTGACCACGGGCTTTTGCCAGCATTCTAATGAGGGAAAAAATGAGATAAAGCTATACAATTCCTCATTCATCTGTAAGCAGTTGAACACCAGAAAGATAGAATTAAATTGAGGGGAATTCAGACAAAGACAGATGATTAAAGGTCTGAGAGGACTAACTTCTGAGCAAAGATTAAAGGAAGAGAATAACAACAACATACACTTTCATATTTCCTTTCATTTCAAAGCAAAACAAACATTAAGAACCATATAATGTTGGCTGAAAAAATTGCCCATGGCCTCAAAGAGAAGCAAACCAGCAGGGTCAAAATGCAGAGGCCCACAAATGAGCACACCAGATCTGTCCAGCCCTTTGTAATGAATAACCCACTTACAGTGGCTTCAGAATCACCAGTGGATTCAAGACAACATTATTCCATTTTTAAAAGTCCTCTTTGCTGGGAAGGGCAGATACACACAAGATCCAAGATCCACTTTGCTGCACAAGCAAATTGGGAATGATTCCTCAGTGTGCTGGGAACAAGGCAGGAACCCCTCACTCTCAGAGGCTTTCTCCTTTATTCAAGATACTCACTAGTGTGATTTAAGGTCAGAAAGGGAAGGTGATCAGCATTTGTTCCTAGTTATGCATCTTGGTGCCCTTGGTGTCCTCAGTTGTGTGAATCAGCATAATCAGCTGGTAGCCCCAAGGCTGGGTGAAGTACATGAGATATCTTTGGCATCTGTATGATTTCCACCCACACAGAGAAGCACTGGCAGGTCCCAGATGCTTCCCAGTACTTTCATGGACATTCAGAAATGTAGCCATCAAGGCATATACATCCCAGTGCAGCAAGCAACTGAGATGACTCCAATCTCTCTCTTTCATACCAGCTGACCTGGAGCTGCACTTTGCATGTACCAAACCAATGCAAAGGGTTAGGGAGCGAGAACATCAAAAGATTGGTTTTCCAAGGTAATAAAGTGCTGTAAGGACTTACAGAATGCAGTTGCCTGTCTCAAAACACTGCCAAGGTCACAGAAGAAACTTGCTATAAAATAAACCACCACAAAAAAAACATGAGATAAGCACAGATGGCATAGCAGGAAGGAGCTCATTCCAGGCCTAACAGAGGTCAAGGTTTGGTTAGCATTCAGACAAAAAATCCCACCATGGCAAACTGTGAGAAAGGAAAAACTGCTCACACACATGCCATCCCAGGTTATCAGAATGGCATCTACACCCTGTGGATACCCAGGACTTGGACTGTATAAAGGTGATACCACAGAAGAATGACTTGGGGAATCCCACCACCAGGATGAAGAAGGACTAGTGGGACGCCATAGGATCCATCACGTATCTTTCTATTTAATCTGTCTCTCTCTTACTTTCTTTCTCTTCCCTCCTCTTTCGTTCCTATTTCTCTCTCTCTCTCTACCTCACATTTAATGTTAAATAAAATGTTTACTTTTGGCTTCAGCACATGGTCTCATTTGCACCTTAATTTGGGAAGAGGCGTCTCTTTATAAACAGATCATAACAAGTGCAAAATGGCTCAGCTTGAGCTTGTGCAGGTTTACAATGCAGCTATGCAGTGAGGGTGGAATCACAGAATAACAAGGGCTGGAAGATATCTTAAAGATCATAGAGTTCCAATGCCCCTGCCATGGGCAGGGACACCTTACCCTAGATCAAGTTCCTTAAAGCCCCATCCAACCAGGCCTTGCATAGATTCGCAAGATACCAAATTCAGGATTCAGAACACAGGGAGCATAAAGAAAACCGGAGTAGAACTGGAGATAAAAATCTCTTGCACCTCTTTTGCATTTCAAAAAGGAAGGGGAAGAAGAGGAAAGTCTGTATTCCAGAAACAAACAATCCAATGTCAGGCTTTCTGATACCATCTATATTTTATACAACACAAGGCAATTAAGCTTAAGAGGATAATCTTGTACATCGCTTAGCCTGAAGTTGTACTGCATATGTTAGCAAATGCTGCTTCCCCAGTGACTTGACAGTACATGTGGCCACTTGTAAAAGAGCAGTGCAAACTATTCCATACAGCAAACCTTATCCAAAATCCACTGAATTTGCAGACACCTACCCCCTAAAGCATGTTTTGACCTCCACTGTGCTGACAGCTATTCCAAAAGCTGTTACCTTCATCTGTGCTTAGCAATGCAGGAAGATTTCCTTACATACATCTTGCTACCACCCCCCTTCACTTTATGTCTTGAGAAGATTTAGCAATGGCATCAAAATTCTGGTATCTGCAGAAGTTGTCTGTTGTTTCTGCAGACAGCTGCACAATTTTGCAATTAACTGTAATAGCATTAACAACATAGAATCCCATTACCCAAGGAATAAGCTCTCTGTGCATCATATTTCTAGAGAACCAAACTGGGAACTGGAACAAATATTCTGTAGGATAAAAAGAAAGGATTTTTTTTCTCTCCTCTTTCTAGAGGTCCTTAGCCATAGAATTCATTTTTCCTATACTGTGCCAGTGCCCTGACTTGCTTTGTGGTTTAAGTCCCATCTGTTTTTCCAGGGCATTCAGGGACAAGGTGGAATAGGAGTCTAAGGCAACATGCAAACACAAGCTGTTCCCTTTCTGGGAAATTTGGGACAATCTTTTTGTCTATGTGTAGGATAGCGTCTGATATGTACCTTTTAATGTTGTGTAACCCAGCACAAATGACTACTGTCTGGCAGAACACTGCAGATCAAAATAAAGTCAGTTGTTGCAGGCTCCTGCTGTAAATCCTTTTTTTTAACTAAGGGAACATTACAGTGTACGTCTAAATGGCATCATTTATATCCTGGGGAGTAGATTATGCTGGGTCAGCTTCAGCCATCTGGTCTGAATTATTAGGTAGGAGTAAGGCGAATTGTGCAGGATGTTGTTCAAGAAGGAAAACTCATTCAGGCAGTACAAGTAGCAGGGAAGTGATCAGAGACTGTACCAGCCTGCCAGTAAAGAGCTTTAGTGGCCCTGCTGATGGAAGCAGTCCAAAGAGAGGTTAAATAGCATGCTTCACCCAATGCAATTATGCTGTGTGGGTTTTTTTCAAGTAAAATGTTTCCATATTGAGTAAAACTGCCATTATAAAAGAGGAGAGATAAAAAGCAAAGAAGTTAAAACCTACCTTGAAACAGGGTGAGTTTTCAACTAAAGCAGGCCTGTGGCACTGACCCACGTGAGAAATGGCAGAGCTCCAGTTATCAAGCTGGCTCAAAACTTCACAGTCCTGGGGAGCTCCAACCTTCCCCCATTAGCACCCCTCAGTGCAGCAGCACTCAAAAACACCTTGCCCATTTCAGCTTCATCTCATCCCCTGGCTCCACATGTATTTGCCTTGGGTATGCACTAATAAAGGTGAAATCACATTCAACAACAAAGGAAAAGCTCAAGGCTTATTTTTGCAGTTGGCAGAGATAACACAAAGATATTTCAAGTCAAAATGAAATTCAGCAGCCCTGCTTGCAAGGTTTTCAGACACAAGCTTTTGATGCGTGAGAAACATAGATGCCAACCCAACAGCAAGAGTTGATGCAAGAGAGAAAAAGTCCTCTATTCCATGCAAGCAGTGAAACAGAGCAGTGCAAGCCAGGAAAGCAGTCTTCTGCCAATTCCCTACAGTTGATGAATGTTCCTAAATCTATTAAAAGCAGCGTACTCTGGTAGAACATGTACCAAAGTAGGCAGCAAGAAATATAGCTTCTGTTATTAACTTGTCTTGATTCTTGAGCTTCAGCAAATCCCTTTTATTTGGCCTAGATAATTTTGAGGTCTCTTCCAAACTGAATTATCCAATGATCCAGTAATTCTTTGTACATCTAGGTTGTAAGCTCTTGGAGGCAGGAACCATTACTAAGCAGGTACATACCTGAGCAAAATTACATCTTTTTATCAAAAAAAGTTCTGAAACCCTCTACAGGCTGTAATAAATAACTGAGTGGTTAGTAATTGATGTCCAGTAGTTATTTAGCTATATGAAATAAAAACATACTTTGAGTACTTCTGGCTTTGCAGTACATTAGCAACATTATTGTTTATTGCAATATATCCAAAATACAAACAGAGCTCTCCAAAAAATCTCAGCTAGGAATACGCACTTCAAAGACAGCTGTCCATTATCCAGGAAGAATAAAATATTCAACATAGATAGCTGTGCACAAAGAAGACAAAATAATTGCTGCAGCCTTTTCTATGTGAGCAATGTTCATGTTAAGTGAAAACTAGAAAGCAATCAGAGAGTAAAGTCAGTATTTAAGCCTTTTCAGTGATGATATTGAGTGTATCACTACAGTTCTGCCTACACATTCTAGTCACTTATTCATAAATACTGGATTTATGAATAAGTGGCTCTGAATTGAGGGTCAAAGAAAATGTATCCTACCATGATATGCAGGACTGACAAACGAGTAACAACGGGTGAGGAGAGAGGGCTTATAAGAAAAATGAGGATAAACTTGATAGGGTCTGTTTTAATGGCACAAGGAATAATGGTTTTAATCTGAAGGAGGGCCAATTTAGACTAGATACAAAAAAGAAGTTTTTTACAATGAGGGTGGTGAGACACTGGCACAGTCTACCTAGAGAGGTGGTAGGTGCCCCATCTAGGAAGCATTCAAGGTAAGGTTGGATGGGGCTCTGAGCAAGCTGATCTAGTGGAAGATGTCCCAGATCATTGTAGGGGGGTTGGTCTAGATCTAAAGGTCCCTTCCAACCCAAACAATTCTATGGATTTAAGCATTCACCACTGACAATATGTTATGGTTTATAAGTATGGTTGATAACACAGTGTTTTCAATGGAACAAGACAAAAACTCATGAGACAGGTTCAATAATGCACAGAAAAACAGTTAAAAGTGGCCACTGTAGATAAAATTAGCAAATGTTGCACTCACACCTTCTCGTGCTGTTACTGAAGCTTAAGCTGTAGGAGAGCAGAGCAGCAAGCCCCATATCCTGCGGCAAGGTTTCATTTTAACCACACAATCCTGGGCTTGTGGACCTACACACAATCTGTGAGAGTCAGAACAGGATCACGGGCACCGGCTGCTTTGTACCTCCAGACAACCAGGCAGGTACTTGAACCTGTTCCAGGATATTTTCTGATAGAAAACTATATTAATAGAAAGTGCAGATAATTTTAGTAACTGTTCAAAGGCAACAGCTAAGGAAGCACTAAGAGGTCAAGGCAAGGTTTCCTGTGCTTCAGAACAGACTTTTCAGAAAATGACAGTTCTCTTTGAAAAATGATGGTTTGCAAGAAATTCTTTTCCTATAAGCTTAAAGAGAAACCTTCCCTTTGTTTAGCACTGTGCTTTCCTCTGCATGTAGTATAGAATCATGGAATTATAGAAACATTTAGGCTGGAGAAGACCTTTAAGGTCATCAAGTCTAACTGCTAACCCAGCACTGCCAAGTCCACCACTAAACCATGTCCCCAAGTGCCACATCTACACATCCTGTAAATACTGCAAGGCATGGTGACTCAACCTCTTCCCTGGGCAGCCTGCTCCAGTGCTTGACAACAATAATAATATACCTTCAGAATGAGGCTTTATTCATTGTCTGGGGACTTGGATTCAAAGCCACTACTGGAGAGATTTTCCCTATTCTCTGTGCAGCAATTAATAGTTATTACTGTGCACTTCTGATCCTGTCAAAAGATCACACAGCCCCACTCTTTGTCACAGCAGTCATCAACAGACTTTCCTCTGGATCGTTCCAACATGTGCTTAAACAACTGAGTCCAATACTAGAAAACTGTTCATTTATATCATTTACTTGTTGTGTGATTTTGTTTGTTGCTCAAGTGTTCAAGATATTCTTTCTTTAAATAGGGATAATTAGGAAAAATTGACAAAATTTGACTGTAAAATGCCAAATCAAAAATGCGGGTGTGTTTTCATCTCTGAGGTAAGAGTCATAGAGAAAAAAAAAATCAGATTACATATTTCCTCACCTTTTTTTTTGGATCTTGGAAAGGACCCAGCTGCAAGCCAATTTCCCAGCATGTAGGGAAATGCTGTATGCCAGACCAGAACTAGAAAAAAAGTGTATCATTCTATAATTCTAAATCAGATTAGTTTTATATAGGCCTTTCCACTGCTGTTGCACATAAGTAGGTTGAGAGTAGACAGGGTAAATGAAAGACCTAGTGCTTGGAGCACAACTTTTGGGACCTGCAGGCTTTGGGATAGCTGCAGATACTCAGCAACCCAGCCAGGGGCCATTCCCCTCAGATATCTCCCAGAAGCACCCAGTTTGCTAAAAACCAGAGTGAAATTTCAATCAGATACACTTTCCCAAGGCAACGTAAGAGCATTTTCAGGAAAATCCCATGGCAATCTATAAGGAATTAACAGTAATTGCTTCCTGTCCTTTTTCTTCTTTTTCTTCACCTTACAAAGCAGCATCTTTATACACAAACCCTTTTGAACATCACTTTAAATATCAAGCTAAAACAAAACACTAAAACACAACTTTGTTCTTTGACCTGCCAGAGCAACTCTTTACTTTCTTTAATCTTTTTTCTTCAAGGTCTCACCTAAAAACATCTTCCCCTCTGCATCTCTCTTACCCGTTCTCTGCAAAACACCCTACAGTCTCCTTTTAGTGGAAGGATACACATTTGCTCAGCCCAAGGCTCTGCCTTTTAGCAAGGCATCACCTTCTGTACTCAATAACCAACTTTACTCTGATACCAAAACACACAATCCCAGGTAACCTGAAAGTCACTAAGCGACAACTCAGCCCTCATTTTTAATGAGGTGCTTTGTAAAGTCAAACATGTGACTACGGGGCTGCATCCTCCATCTCCACCTCCCCCCCACCACATTCCTGGTGCAGCTGGTTTCCTGTCCAGAAGCCAAAGTTCAAAATAATTTAAAACCAACCTATCCCTTTGATACATGCCTAAGCTGCAAAAAAAAAAAAAAAAA
>VZTE01005755.1:5122768-5235096 GCA_013397775.1 Eulacestoma nigropectus
AAAAAACAAAAAAAAAAAAAAAAAAAAAAAAAAAAAAAAAAAAAGGCAAGAACACGTGCCGAAAACTGGGTTAACTATATTCCAAGTCTCACCACTTCAGTTGCCGCTTCCTTCCCTTTCATTTTCCTAGTAGAAAGTGTGATGTAAGTGGCAAAAACAGAGAAATGAGAACTTCAGACTGCAGATTCTGTTTGCAGTTTTTCCACTGACTTGCTATGTGACCTCAGGCAAATATATCTCTCTGCACTTCAGCTTAACCTTCTGTAAAACTGAGATACAAATGCTTTGACTCACCCATAGGCTCACAGCATGATGTTACACAGTTTAATTAATTAATGTTTGTTAAACACTTATAATGAATGTTTCTATACAAGTTTAAATTATTACAGGTTGTACCTTCATAAACTCTGGCTTATGACCCTTGAACATATTTGCCACAATGTCTGGTGTAACCCTTAATATTGCTACTCTGACATAATAAATTATCCTTTAAATGAGCCCTTTCACTAGAATGACCGTGACTTTAGTCATCTACACTTAACATTTACAGTCATTGCATTAACTGGTCTAACCTTGTACTGCAGGTTTCCATGAACATCGAAAGACTTCCTTGGTCATGCTTGAATTTGCTTCACTTTATGTTCCCATGGTTTTAGTAACAGATAAGAGGTTTCATGTAAATTCATAGACATTTGCTGGTCTCCATTGGAAGAAGAACATCTTGTATCCCTTACACAAGTCCTTGCAGGTCATGAATCTCTCTACTGTTCTCATTATCTCTGTTCTTATGTAATTGATTGGTTTATGGACTCTCTACAACATCTTTTTCACTCCAGTAATTTAGATTGTCTTTCATTATGGACTTATGTATTTATTCATAAATCATAGAATCATGGAATGGTTGGGATGGAAGGGACCTTTAAAGATCATCTGTCCAACTGTTCTGCTGTGGAAAGGGACAAAACCAATTAGTAAATCTTTTTTCACTGATTATGAAAAGTGCCAAAGAGAGGCTCTCAGCCCCCTAAAAGACAAAATGTTTTACAAAAAATTATGTTCCTGGGTTCACCATTCTTTATACCAAGTTTTAATCTTTATCATAGGAAAATTAGAGTTATGAGCATAGTACTGTGCTTATTAACAAAATATATTTTTTTCAAGAGAAATCATTCATAAACTTTTACTGCAGCATCTTTAAAAATGTCTGACAGCAAAACTCAAGGGAGCAGAAAGGGACATGCTAATCAAAGGGCATGAGATAAATGCTAATGAAGAAAGTGACCCACAGCTGAGGAATTGGCATATCATATGCTCCAGTGTTTTATCACAGAAGACAAAGGAAAAATTAGTACAGCTCCATATAATGGTGGGCTGCTGACAGAGGAAGACCCCATCTTATTTAAGGTAGAGCAGGAGCTCAGACCAACCACCTTAGACACAAATATGCTAAATCAAGCTAGCTTTAAGTGGGGGGACAGACAAGACCAACACTACAACCTCTTGATACTAAAGCAGCCAGAGAATTAAACACAGGACGCAAACTTTAGGGACTCTTATCCAGCCTAGCTATGAATTGAGATGTGTTCTGCAGATGCGATGAGTTTGTCACATGTGCTGCAAAGCTCAGGCTGGATATCACAGCTGCAGACATCTGGAGCAGCAAACATTGCACTGCTGTGTGCTAAAGCCAGAGGCTTGGCAGGCATAGCACAGGGCTTCCAGAAAGCTGGGCCTTTCTGGAGATGAGAATGTAGGCTGGGCAGGCACCTAAGATGACAGGACAGTCTTGATTTACATGGTAGAGGATGAACCAGCTGTCTCTGGGAACACTTCAGTTACAGCCTCAGTCCACTTCAGTCATTCTGCCAACTGTGTTGACTCAACATCTGGTCCTGACAATGGGAGCTGAGACCAAGCATGTGTTAACTCCTAAAGGTAGGTGCCCTAACCTGGAACTGCATCCCAGTCTGAGCATCCTTCTTGTAAGAAGGCAAAACTGAAAACCTGAGTGGACTCAAGTGATTTTGATGTCATTTCTTTCCTTGCAGTCAGAACTTGTTCCTGGGCAAAAGTCTGGTGGTCAGATTTGCATTATTTTATTAGTTTGTTTTCTCTGTCAGTAGATAAAGATCTAGGACAAACTTAAGGGTTGTAGGTCTTCTCTTTCCAAAGTTCTACAGTAACACAGGATTATCTTTTAAAGACCATGCACTGTTAATCAGCCTTTTGAAATCGTCAGCTTCTGGTAAATGTGGTTGAACAAAACTAACTTTGTGAGTTTTATTTCAAAACAATTTTTTCAGTCAGCTTCTGAACGGATGAAGTGAAGTTACAGCTGGAACCTGAGGACTATACAGAAGGTCAGGGCAGGCACACCTACAGAAGGCTGCTGCTAATTCTTTTTACTGTTAAAACAATCTTAAATTGTGGAGTGGAACGGGAAAAATACTCATAAAACCTTGAACATAATGAACTTTCTTTGAATATTATTTCCAGCACAATGCAAATATTGATACAAAACCAATACATTTTGTCCCTAAAAAACCCAAAGTAGACAGGCATGGGGGAAATAGAGCATTGACAATGATTCTGCCACTAACTCACTCTACTGTCCTTGGTATTTCACTTGATGTGTTATAGGCACTTATTTGTGCACATTAAGGTTGTGAAGATCAATTTGTCAGTATTTCTATCATGCTTTGATTAAATCAAACACGATAGGCTCAGCTGCCTTATATTCTTTTTGCTATGCTTGCTATAAGAAAAAGCCAGGCATTGTTCTAACAAGATAATATTCTATCAGTTTTTGGAATAATAAACTATGTCAGAAAGTACAATTCAATTCATTATTCAAAATCATGTCAGTAATTGAATTTCATTTTTAAAATTAAGTGAAAATATTTCAAATTATAGCTCAAATGTAAGAAGATAATTAATAAATACTAGTTACCCAACATAAATTACTGAAAATTTCTACAGAGGCAGACAAACACAAAGAGGATTTGCAAACCTGTGTCCAGATATCAAATTCACTATGTGTAGGTTACAAATTTTAAAAGTAGCACCAGATTTTTGTCTCTTTTTTGACACTGGCAAAGGTAGATCTTCTATACCTACAGCACCTCGCTACACCTACAGTACGGAGTGGGCTGGGAAAGGGGTGTAAATCACACACAAAAGCCTATGGAGAAACATACAGATATTCCCTCCCAGGGGGTAAAAAAACCCAAAAAACGGGGTAGACAGGTCCTTTTTGTGCTGAGATATCTCAGAAGGGGGATGTAACAAAGGTATACTGGGCAGATAAATGCACAGATTACAAGAGCAAGCTCTAGCAACGGGACCTAGTTTGGATTTACTTCGCTTATTTATGATGGGATGGTTTGTCATTTTACCTTAAAGGTCTATCACAATTAATAAAAATGGGTCTTGTCACTTTAAAGGTGAGTTAGGCTAGAAGAGTGCAGATGTGGTGCTGCCAGGAAGCCTGCAGGTTCTTGTCAACACTGTAAGGGAAAAGGCCAAGTGTTCACAAAAATGAGGAAGGAGGGGAGGAGATAGAGATTATTCCTATTACCATACACAGAAAAACCTGCACTTAGTGTTGAGAGAAGCTGACTTCTCCCTTTGAGACTCTGTCAAATTGCAGGATAATGATCCAGGCAGCAAATAATCCATAGACATATTTACAAACCCAAGGCAGAACAAGTTAGACAACTGGAAAAAACTTAGTGCTCTAACAAGGGATCCAGCAGCAGCTTTGGCTGCAAACAAGAAAGCTGAAAGATGGCATTATGACTGTATATTAAATTTACTTGTAATTTCTCTTACTGTTCTGCATTGCAAACAGAGTAACTGCACAGTGGTAGGAAGGAACATGCCAGGTGGTTATGGGCTCAGAATTACCATTTTGTATGTATTATCTACTTAAAAATTAACGTTAATTAAGGCTCAGACGCGGCAACTGACAAATAGTGGTCGGCGAGTGTGCGAGTTCTTCCAGTAATGAGAATTCCTTGCAGAAAGCACGAGTGCGACAGCATTTTATTCACTATAGAAATCTAGGACTCCATTCAAGGAATGCATGCAGAGCACACCGCTGTTAATTGTGAAGATGTAATTAAAGTACCCACGAGCCACCAGCATGTGGAGACACCTAATGGACATTATGGAAAGCAGTGCATTATGTTGGACTATTCTCAGCGGTTCATTTCCCAAAAAAGCCGCAGCTGAAAGTGGATGCTAGTGAGCCAAACACCAAGCGACATAATCCCAGTCATTAAGTCATAGGAACAAACTTGACAGATCCATCAGGAAAACCCACATGGCTGCTCATGAACCATGATTGACGTGACAGAAAAGCAAAGTAGCTGCTAAGCAAGTTTTCAAGCCTGAAGACCTAGCACAGAAAGTCCTGCAAAAACCCCCACATCTCCCTGTTATGAACCAGGGAATTTCTGCAGAGAATAGTTGAAGGGGCTGCCAGCTCCATTTGTCTGCTCACCAGGAATGGATCTCATTCTGCTGCCCCACGGGCATTCATCAGAAGATACAAGGGCCAGGAGGACACACCTGCAGGATGTAACCATGTCACCTACACCAGCTATAGCTGCCTGCTCAGGTCAGAACCCTTAAAAACTTTGACAGAGGCACCAAACTGGAGAGATTGCTCTATTACAACCAAAAACAAGATGTCTGATGCTTATAAGGAATCACTTCAGCACCCTACAATACTACCAGGTTGAAACAGTGAAGGGTGAAACAGTCAAGGGCAGCAGGAGAACAGTGTGGCAGCCTGAAGCCATGACGAAGCTCAGGTTGCTGAATGATTAATGAAATGATGAATTTGCCCTGCTAAGAGAAGGGAATAGCTTGCAGGGCTTAATGGCAAGAAATTTAAAACTGATAAAAGGCAGAGGGTGGGATCTGGTTTAAGCAAATCCTAACACAATCTAAGCCCCTTACTTCCACAGTATACTTGTGAACTACACCACAGGAGACAGACACAAAAAATAACAAGAATAACAGAAACTTGTGCATTTCATAGACACTACGTTGTATTAGGGCTCAGTTATAACATATTTGCAATATTATTAGTGAGCTCATTTTTATAAGATTAAATGCTTGGGAAATTGTCAACTACTTGAAGCAAACTAAACTATGGCTTTCAACACAAATTTTAATCTTATGGGAGCCCCTTCAAACCACATTCAATATCCATGCAAAGGGCTTGAGATGCTTAAACTTATAAAAATAGATCAGTAAGTCTTGATTTGTGCTTTCAGCAGAATCCTGCTTCACTCTGAGGAAACTCATCGTGTTAGGGATCTGTATCGATAAGACAGCGGTGTCTGAGTAAAAACACAGAGAATCTTTCTATTGTGCCCTTTGGCTAATGCATTTGTATGCACAAGGGATGCAGCCAGCCCTGCCACTTGTGAAAGGGTTGCAAAGCTGTTCTACTTAGATTAAAAATAAAAGTAAATAGTCCTCTTAGCATTACGTAAACGTAGCATGGAAGAACTCATCTGTAGAGGAGCAGGAGAGGAAAAACTGAGCATTCACAATGTGTTAAAGGGAATTGGGCAGGAAGGAGTTGTAACTGGCAATTATTTAATTAACTCTAGATTCTGCTTTTCCAGACTAAACTGGAAGTGTCACTGCTACAGCAGCAGCCACGTAAATCCAAGAATCTCTGGAATGGAGCTAAGACAGAATTAATTCAAGCACAAACAAAAATAACTGTGTTATTAACTGAGAGGATGAGTGGTCACTTCTCTTCCTTCCGAAGATCTGAATTCATTTTATGCTTTGATTCTGCAAAGAACATGGCCATTTAATCACCTATCGAGGACAAGGAAAATGTGTTTATTTTAAAAAGGAGCATGCCATAACATTTAATTTCTTTCTTTAGCCATTACTTAAGACTCGATTCAAAATATAAATCTCCAAAACTCCTGGTGTAATCACACCTTTAATATTTTAGATCATGTTCATTATAAATAAGCTTCTTCTAGAATAATGTGATCTAAAAGACAAGCTGTCAAAATTCCTTGTTAAATATAAACTGACAGCATTGGAAACATGCTCAGCTGAAAAATAGCAAAGTTTATGTACAAGATATTATTAACAGTTCATGATCTTTCACATACACTGCTCATTTATTAGAACCTATGGCCTGAAAGTTGCCATCAGTTCATATTTCAAAAGAGATTTTTCTTTAGCAGCTTTTTCTAAATGCCGTGTCAGTGACTGTCCATAACTCAAATAGCATCCTGCCATGTAATGGAAGTATCCAACAAGATGATTCAACCACACATGATATTGTTTTGTTAAGAAATAGGTGAAAAAAGCTTGCATTCCCCACAAAATCACATGAATCTCTTTGGGAACCAATAGAGGCAAATATTTTCTGCTTTTCACAAACACATCTACACTGTCCTAAACTGTTTGAGGTTTCTTTCAGTTTAAATTTGGCGAATGTATTCATCTCTAATGAGCCAAAACCCAGACATTTGAAATACTGTTCTACAGATGTTTCCAAAATATTTTCCCAAATACAGACCACAAATATAGCTTCCAAGAGCCAATCACAGACTTAGCTGTCTGGAAAAGAGAAATCCATGATCACATGTAATGTTTTCTCACAACAAATGACACAAAAAAAATCTGATTGCCAGAATAGTGCTGGGAGTAGGAGAAAATCAAAATGTGAGTGGTGATCCTCAGGGGTCATACGCACCAGCACTGTTTAACATCTTTGTTGGTGACATGGACAGTGGGAGCACTCTCAGCACATTTGCCAATGACAACAAGCTGTGTTGTGTGGCTGTTCACTGGAGGGAAGGGATGCCATCCAGAGGGACCTGGACAGGCTTGGGAGGTGGGCCTGTGTGAACCCTCATGAAGCTCAACACGGCCAAGGGCAAGGTCCTGCACCTGGGTCAGAGTGATCCCAAGAAAAACACAAAGAATGGGCAGAGAATGGATTGAGAGCAGACCTGAGGACAAGGACTTGGGGGTGCTGGTTGAGGAGAAGCTTGATGTGACCCAGCAATGTGCACTTGCAGCCCAGAGACCCATGTCCTGGGCTGCACCCAAAGCAGCGTGGGCAGCAGCGTGAGGGAGGGGATTCTGCTCCTCTACTCTGCTCTGGTGAGAATCCCACCTGGGATGCTGTGTCCAGCTCTGAGGACCCCAACATAAAAAAGATATGGACCTGTTAGAGCAAGTTCTGAGGAGGCCACAAAGATGATCAGAGGGCTGGAGCATCTCTGTTATGGAGACAGGCTGAGACAGTTGAGGCTGTTAAGGCTGGAGAAGAGAAAGCTCTGGGGAAACCTCATAGCACCTTTCAGTATCTAAAGGGACTACAAGAAAGCTGGAAAGGAATGTAGGGATAAGACAAGAGAGAATAGCTTTAAACTGCCAGAGGCCAAGTTTAGATGAGATGAGCTGGCTCCACTGGTCAGAGCACAGTGCTAATAATGCCAAGGTCATGCATTCAACCCTGTATGGGCCATCCACTGAAGAGTTGGACTCGATGATCCTTGTGGGTCCCTACCAACTCAGAATATTCTGTTATTCTTAGATAAAAGGAAGAAGTTCTTTACTGAGAGCCTGGTGAGGCACTGGCACAGGTTGCCCAGAGAAGCTGCAGCTGCCCCATCCCTGGAAGGGCTCAAGGCCAGGCTGGATGGGGCTCTGAGCAACCTGGTCTAGTGGAAGGTGTCCTTGTCCATGGCAGCAGGGTTCGATCTTTAAAGTCCCTTCCAACCCAAACCATTCTCTGATTCTATGGTTCTAAAAGTTCAGAATCTAATTTTTGGCTTCTCTCCTTTTCTACAGGTGGAACACACGATTCCCTGAAGTCCCCTGATTTCTCTTTGGCAGGATAGTAGGAATCATGTAGTGGATGAGCTGCCTGCTGATTAACCTGGCAAGTGACAAAAGGAAACCCAAACCTGCTGGGTACCAGCTACTGCCCAGCACATGACTAAACGAAAAATAAGGAAGGGACTACGTGCATGGGTAAGTGCTGCTCAAGCTGCAAAGTGTTAAGGCCAGCAAGCACCTGGGTCATCTGGATCCTGACTAATGAATATTTTCTCCAAGAAAAAGCTTCCCTTCCTGAAAATTCCCATAAATCTGCTCTCTGCTATTGACCTCTCCTTGAAATTTCTCTCTGTGTAAAAACTTCAGTCTTGATGCTATGAACAATTTACTTAAAATCATGCATAAAATTTTAAATGAAAAATATGAGTAAAGAGCCTTTTTACTGTTTTATAATTTTGTAGTGATAATTGGACCTGTTAGTTTCTCAGTGTTAGACATTACATCCCTGACACTGATACAGACAAACTGATGTATGGTATAAACCCATACAGAAACCTTCTTTCTTCCACAGAAGCTATGTTTTCTGGCATCTATTAACTTTCTTTGCTTTCTTTCCAGTATTTAAAAGCCTAACTCAGATTTTAAAAATCGATGCCACACATGCATGTGTACAACCCCAACAACCTGGCACTGGGGGCCACAAAAATTAAAGAATGTGTGTAAGACAAGTGGTTAGTAAGAAAAGAAGCAATAAAAACTCCTGAGCAACTAGAGCTCTCCAGAGAAGCAGAAGGAAACAGAAAAAAAAGTTAAAACCAGAGTTTGGCAAGCAGAGATAAGAACAAGAAGATTTTCTTTGGATTACTTCAGTCACAGATGTACTAGATTTGTAAATTAGCCTGTGACTGAGGCAGAAAAAATCATTTATCAGAATGTGCAGCACAAACACGAATACTGAGCTCGACACAAATGAAGCTATTGAGAGAGATATATTTCATAATAGAACTCAGAGGAAAGAGGAAATAGTTGAATAATTTATAACAGATTTGATACTGTTGAGGTAGACGTGCAATTTTAGAGGACTTGTGATATTCCTAATTCTGGAGATCAGATTGAATTGGGAATAGGAGCTCCAAATGGAGGAGGAAGGAGATGTGAGGAATTCCTCATCCAAACTCCAGGAAAAAAAAGAGAGAACATTTCCAGGATTTCAGACCAGAAGTAAACCCAAGTGCAGGTTCTGGAAGGAAGAGACGACAAAATGGACAGAATTAGAAAAATCTCTCCAGAGGAATCTGCAGACTCAAATAGAAGGCATTTGCAAAACCGGTGTAGAGGTCTGAACCAAAACAGACACAAAACCAGTTCTAAGCTCTGTTGCCTTTGGAAAGAATTTCCATATTTTTGAGAAACAGAAGCCAAAATTTATTAAAAATAATCAAATGACCCTGTTGAAGAGGCATTTTCACCCTATTTGCCCACAATGAGTTTTTTTCTGATTAGTTGAGCATGGCAGGGGAGTTTAATGCAATAGCTGAAACCATCTGAAGAGAAGACATACTTGCACACCACACAAGTAACCACAGATTAGGCTGTGGATAAGTGATTCTCCTTGTAGGTTTATAGGAGCTTGACATAAGGATAAGAGAAAATCTTGAAAAGATATGGTTTGTATTTTTTTCAGGGAAAGAGCATATTGATTCAAGGGCTAAAAACACAGCAAATGCTCAGGCTCATTATGAGAGCTTAGGCTGTAAGACAGAAGCCTATAACGGTAGAAAATCAATTCTATCATGTCTTTAATAGTATTGGAAAGCTGTCAACAGAATACAAGATAAGGATAATGCCCCATCCCTGGAAGTGTCCACAGCTGGGTTGGATGAGGGCCTAAGCAATCTGGTCTAGTGGAAGGTGTCCCTGCCCATGGCAAGAAGGTTGGATAAGATGA
Organism: Eulacestoma nigropectus; assembly: GCA_013397775.1. NCBI lineage: Eukaryota > Metazoa > Chordata > Aves > Passeriformes > Eulacestoma > Eulacestoma nigropectus. Next base: position 5,132,553 of record VZTE01005755.1, read on the forward strand.
CCTTTAAGGTCCCTTCCAACACAAACCATTCTATGATGAAACTCAATTGTCCCACCATAAGTGTTCCTAGGAATGTCCCTGCAGTGCTCAGATACAGATGTCAACAAGTGGAACAAAAATCTGAGACAAGTATACATGGCCAAGAAAACTTTCCTATCATAGGTGCTTTTGCCTGCCAGTGCTTCAGTACAAGATGAGGCTTGTCAAAAGTAATGCTAGATATTGACATCTTATTTAAATAAATTATAACCATAATCCCTTTAAGAATACTGAATGAACTTCTTATTGTAGCTGGTATTCTAATAAGTAATATTTAATTGATATGAAACTTGAAAAAAAAAAGAAGAACAATATGATAATACATCCCATTATGATAATTCAAGAAGTTGCAGATCTATGTAGATATTAAGATGTTCATCAATACCAGAAATATTCATGCACTGAGTTGGAATGACTATTTCCACTACACAGAAATAACACTATTAGAAAATACTAAAATCTCCATCTTTACCTGTGCACATGAGCATGTAAAAGACTCTACATATTAAATTCTGAACTTGGCATACCAGACGTGCTAATGATAAATAATGGGTCACAAGATGAATTGTTCTGAGTTTAAGTACATCGCAAAAATGTGTGTACATTACCTTGAACCCAGATCATCCACAATCTAATGCTTTTGTGGGAAAAGCTATCAAAATTGCTTTAAAGGATGATTTTGGAAAAAAGAACCTGGGGATTTAAATTTAGATTTCCAGTGGGCATGCTGAAATTGAAAAGCAATATCTCTGATTCTGGACCTCAGAAGTACAAGCCATATGGAGACAGGCCCAAAGGCCCAAGGAAGAAGCAATTTGCTTCAAAAAAGATTCATAAAAAAGGGGGAGGTGGAACTGAGATTCAGGAGCTCTTGATTAAGTTCTTGTCTTCAAGCTCTAAGCTTACTTCTCAGAGACAGAAAATATAGTTCAAATAAGTTCATTGTTTATTTTAGAATTTTTTTTCTGAGTTTAATATTTGGTTAAATAGAGCAGTAAAGTGAATTCATTGCACTAAAAGTTTAAGACCACTTTTTGTTTCTGTTTATCTGAAGAAGATTGCTGCTCTGACACCCACTCAAAAATAATAAATAATTTATATACACTTCCTTTATTAATTTATATCACAGGAGAATGAATTTCAGCACTCAATTAAAGCAGCTGCACATCACATTAAGGGTTTCTTGTTTAATCGTTCACAAGGACTACAATGCACTATCAGACCACCCAGTCCCGACTCTGCAGGATCTGACTGTGAGCAGTCAGAGACTCATTAGGGAGAAAGATGAGAAATTCTTGATGGGCAGATGGGGCATAGCCTCCATCCTTGTGTCTGCTGGTGGCAGGCTCAAACCGCAAGGCATGAAATTTCACATCATTTCCCTCAATAATAGCTCTGGATATTTTTGATGCACACATAAAATATGCAATCTCTTTTTTTGTTGACTTTATCTTTTATTTATTACTGTGGCCACTTTCCATTATATATTAAAAAAAATTACTTACATTGTTTCACAATTTTCAGTTCTCAATTATGCAAAGTAGCCTACTTCTTGGAAAAAGGAAAAAAAATCCAACTTCTTTCTTGAGGTTTTGGATCCTTTCATTCATTTCACTTCAGTCTCATCTCTAAACGAAAAATCTCAATTCATTCAACCCCTATTCATATCAGAATGTTTCACCTCATTCAGCAATATGATACTCCTTGAGCCCTGGTATCTCCTTTTTGCAGTAAAATGGCCAGTCCTGAACAGCATTAAAATAGGTTTCAACAACTGATTTATGTAAAAGGCTTTATAAAAACCTTTGTGCTGTTTACCATCCCATTCTTTAGGAATTCTCACATCCTGTTAGCTTTTCTTATTACAAATGTGCATGGAGCAGAAGTCTTCATTGTACCTCCTACAATGACGCCATATCCTTGACTATTAAAGGTGTACCAGTTGTGACATTTAGTTGGTTCTAATTGTGACAAAGATTATGATATTCAGATACATTACACACATTCAGAATACTAAGCTTCAGCTGAAATACTCCCTGGAGAAGGGAAAAGTGGCTGTCAGCAAGTGACCTTATAAAGACCAGAAGCAAATAAAATTACCAAGGGCAGTAGGGAGTATATGGGAGGAAATCAAGAAGAAAGCAAGAAACTAATTTAGCAAAATTAAGCTCAAAGAATTTCTTAAACTTATGAGCTATTGGAGGTCTCCATAACACGAGTGGAGAAATCTTTATCCAAAGCACTTTGAGAAAATAGCACAAGGACACTTCTATGTCTGGTCACTGCTTCTGCTGGCAAACTCATTAAAGGAACCAAGCACTGATTGAGTCAAAAATCTTATGTCACATGCTATCTGAAAATATGAAATTGTGCTAAAATTATTAAAACAATGATTAGATAAATTTGAATTAGTATTAATGTCTTATGTTCAGCTACTGAGTTTAAATAAAACAGTAAAAAAATCCTAACTGAAGTTGTTCCTTAGATATCTGTAAATTTATTATGACAAAAACCTCTGTGGCTTCAGGCAAATGCACAAAACTTTAACTTTACACATGTGAAGAGTCATGTTAAAGTAAATAGATCACTCAATTTTGAGTTAAGCACAATGGTACATCCCTGAAAAACTGGGTCAAAATGTGAAACTCCCAGTGAGTTTAAAAAATACACTTTGGCAATCCTGAAAAACAGTGTTAGCCTGGTAATTTATACTGAAAACAAACAAATGCACTAAAGAGAGCTTATAAATATTAATTTGACATTTCTACCAACACAAATAAATAAAAGCTATAAAGTCAAGTATTTATAATAACGGAGTATGCTTGTGTGTTCTGTATCTTATACATTGTGGGGTTTGGTTAATGCTTTTCCACTTTTTATATTTCCAGACAAATTTCCTTTGCAAAATGTTCTGCATCTTATGGGAACCTAAGCATGAATTTCAATTTTTTTTCATGTCAAAAAGGTAGATGAGAGAAGTGTCTGTTTACTTGTCATTTGAAATGCAGATAGAAGTCATGCAGATGCAGATAAAAAGAGTCTCTCCATGTCATACCAAGTAGCAGTGGTTAATTGTGATGCATCATGAAGCATATGTATTGTCGAGAAATAGATACATTAATCTTGGGAAACGTTATCAGGCAGATCAAGACACACTGGTCAATAAAACCCAAATGGCTTTGTCACTCTGGAGGTAAAAAGAAGAGATGACTTAACTATAAATAAGCAAGAGGACTTCTAGTTCAGTTTTAATAGCACTTTCCTTTAACTTTGAAATTCAGACTCTTCCCCATGGACTTGTCAGAAATCATGTGCTGTATTTCTGTAACCATTTCAGAGATTTTTCCCTCCAATTCCTTTGCTCAAACACCCTAATCAAGGCCTCCCTCCTTTCACATCGTCTATAAAACCAACTCCCTCTGAAAATGTTTTCACTAGAAATATGACATCCTGGCATGGAGCCTCAGACCTCTGATGATCAGCACCTTCATGAGGCACCCCCAGCTACAGCACGATCAGCCTGTGTGCCTGGACAAATGCTCCGAGCACACCATGTAGCTGAGGGCATTTGCCATGAAATGTAGGTCTGCTGCCAGGAGACTCCCATGGACAGATTCATCACTGGCTAGAGCTATCTAAGGGAAAAAAGTATTTAAATTTCACCTAAGACAAAATGCAGGGTTTCTATATTGATTATGTTCTTCTTTGAAGAAGATAAAGGGTTTCTTGTTCTGCAATCAACCTTTCAAGGTGCATATTTTCTATCTGCCTCATGCTCCTGCTCTTCTGTTTGTCTGGGACAACTACAGACCTCCTGAAAAGAACTTATCTTTCAAGCTGCACAGAATGTCCCCAGTGCTCAGGTCCCATTCTCCCACATCTGGAGAACAAGCCCATGAAGGCTCTTGTGAAATCACCTCTGCAGGCACCAGTCCCTCACAAGTCATTTGCTGTAACCAGTTAAGCCACAAAGACTTCTTCACTTATGCACAAAACTAATTTTCTACCTTGCTTGGGTCCAACTGAAACCATGGCAAACAGTTACCAAACAAATTATATTCTTTATTTTGGTAATACCATTATCACCTAAATTATATTAGGTGAGCTCCAATTTGCTAGTTTCTAGGAGATACAACCAAGACAAGGCTACATCATCAATATTATGAAACTGAGAAGAACAGAACTGCAGTAAGGGTTGGGGCAGAGGAGGAAAGGAGAAAGACACAGTGGCACAGGCTTGAGATAGTTCTTCATCTGTGCCTAGAAAGAAGCACTGTTTATTATTGTGTCCCTCAGATCCCAGACCAGGAGCCTGTTGAGATAGGGGACTCAAAAAGAACATCCCCGTTTGAAACAGAAAACATCTGAGACTCCCAGACAGCCAGGGAATACAAGAATTATCAGTCAGCATGAAAAGGATCTGCCTTGGCACACTATCAGCTTGTCAAGGTTTCTGTAAGGCATCACAGGAAAAAAAGGCTTCTAAAATAATTTGAAAGTTGCTTTGTTGCTCTTTCAGAGAGCTCCTTCCACATGTGAAGGTAAGCATGGGAAAGGTGATGATTTGAAGATGTAAAAACCAGAGGAAGGGATCTGGTATCATCAGCACATCAAAGATGGGAACTGACATTTAAAACGAACAAGAGAAGACAAACCATGTGAGGATGAGACAAGAAGGTTGTTCAAAATGAACACAAGCTAATGTTGTATAAACAAAGAGAGAGGAACTGATGGAACAATGCAGGAAGGAGGTGATGTTGTCAATGTACTGGGATAGGACAATACCTCTGCATGTGAATTTTGAATTAATTTAAATGGGAGAAGACTGGAGAAGAGAATATTGCCTTGAGTGACATGCCAGGCATAAGAGCCTGGATAAGACTTTTAGTGATGTTACAGTCACCAAAAGGCCACATCCTGAAAAGAAGGTGTGCAGAAGGATTTGCAAGATCTGACCAAACTGGGTATAGGAAAGCTCACCTTTATGACTTTGGACTCAAAAAGAGACCAAAAGTGACAGCAATGGAAAATATTCTTCTTACCCTGGAGGAAAGAAGGCTCAGTAGGGACATTATCACTCTCTACAACTACCTGAAAGGAGGGTGTAGCCAGGTAGGAATCAGTTGCACAAGAAGAAATTGCCCCAGGTTGCAGTGGAGGTTTAGATTGGATATTCGGAAAAAATTCTTCACTGAAAACGTGGTCAGTCATTGGAACAGGTGGCCCAAGGAAGTGGTGGAATCACCATACCTGGAACTGTTCAAAAGACATGTGGATGTGGCACTTGGGGATATGGTTTTATGGTGGGCTTGGCAGTGCTGAGTTAATGGTTGGACTTGGTGACCTTAGAGGTCATTTCCTAACAGTTCTATGGTTCTACGACTCTATGAATTATCGAGAGTCATGTGTCAGTGGTGGCTAGAGCTGATCTCCAGATGTCAGTCAGACCTGTCAGAAAAGCAACTCCTGACCACTCTTTGGACAGAATAAAAATGGCCTGGATTATCCAGATAGGTCTGTGCCCCGTCAACATAGACACTGTAAGATAAATTTGTATTTGTGGACAACAGTACCAAGAAACAAGTTAAAAACAAGTAAAGGAAAATCAAGGGCAGGTCTTTTTGGCATTCTCATAAAAGATGGAGAAAGGTCAGAAGATGACAAAATGTGATTCAAAATGGAACAAAAATGTGACAAATGTGATTCCAAATAAGACAAGATCACAAAAAAAGTTTATTCAAAAGATGTTAAAGTCACTAAAGAGGAAGAACATCCTGGGGAAAGGGTATGGTCAATGGCATCAAAAGCAGCTGAAGGTCAATGAGGGCAGAGGCACATACAGAGAGCTGGCCTGGTGTGAGCCCCTGCAGCCTTCGTTGAAGGCTGGGAAGGAATGAAAGTTGGACTGAAGAAAGTCTAAATCAGAATCAGAAAAGAAAGTTTTATTTTAAGACAAAATCTCTCACTTCATCTGTTCTGTACTCTTTCATATTTTTGGCTTCATGAACTTAAAATTTCTTAGTTATGTAACTCCTAGGAAGTGTGCAAATGGAGAAGACTCATTGGGATTGTGGTCTTAAGTGCCACCGGACAGTAGCCATATGCCCGCACTTGCTGGGATTCCTTATCTAAACACTGCAGCCAAAGCGGCCCTGCCCCTCTCCTCCAGGGAGCACATCCCCAAGGTAAGGCTCGTCTTAATCAAGGGGAACACTGAGAGCTTCCCTCATTCACTACTTCTGCACTATGAATTCAGGCAAGAAAAGTTGGCAATGTCTTCTGCTCATGTGGTAGCAACCCTGCTTTCCACTCTGGAGCTCCCTGGTTCAATCTGCAAGGTGTCATTCAAAGCCAGAGGCTGTCACAGTTGCAGGGCTGTTTCTCTGTGCTACATTGCCTCAGTGGATAAAGACTTCATTTTCTAGAGCTGTGGAAGTGGCATCTTTTAGAAGAAAGCAGCTTTAAAAGCTAAATAGTTGTGCTCTTACCTAACCTAATTCAAAACATTATTCTCCTATTTGTCTATTACTCCCACTTTCTTAATGGATTCCTCTAGTGTTGATGAGCTTTCTGTTAATTGAACATACTCAGGATCACAGTTTCAGGAAATTATTTAGTGAGAACGTAGAGAAACCTTTACCTAGTTCAACAGATGAACAGAGCTTCAGTTACAGTGAAATAAGAAACACACCCTCATTAAACTAACATTTAACCCAATGTCGCAATGGGTGCAGTTGACATTAAAAATCATTTAAATGAGTAGAGCTGCAAGCTCTGGACCAGTTAATGATGGATGCTAATTAGCAGCAGTTGAACAGAAGAAGCCATCTTAACTAAACAGACAAATCTCTACACTAAAAAAGCCATCAAGCTCCCACTTACAATGAGGTTAATTTAAACCTACTGTTGAACAAAACCAGGCCTCCAGCTTGAAGGAGACACTCATCTCCCTTCTCCTAACTGCAACAGGGAAAATATGTTTTAAGTTAAAAACTTCCAGTTCTGAACTTGCAGAGTGACTGTAGAGGCCCAATTCTTCTGTCCCCAGCAAAAGTCACCCTGGCTCAACGACTCCAGGGTTAGCCTACACTGCTAGGGATAAGCCCACACAGAACAGTGGATTCAGGCTCTACTTCATGCCACAGAAACCCAAATCCTCACTAAAGACTGCTGCTTCAGTGGTGGTGTGTCACACAGAACACCTACTCTTGTTCTGCGAGTTTCAGCTGTGCTACAATGCCACTTTTCTCCAAACAGAAACCTCAAGTGCTATATTGGACATCATATTACCAAATTAGGTTTATTAAATTATATGTTCCCTGTCTGAGTTTTCATTTCTCCCCTAAAACACGATCATCTTCACTAACCCTCTGAGCTTTCTCCTTGTCCATTTTATTCCATTTTTCACTTCACCTCAGGCTAACCCAGCAAAATTCTGCAAAACTTCATGGGCTGCAGTCAGTGACTGGTGTGGGATCACTTCACATATTTCTTCAGCTCTTTCATCTTTGTCCTTCACTTTGCTTTTCACAACTCTGTATGGCTGGTTTTAAAGTCAGCCCTGAAACTCAGCACACAGCCTGAATGAGGCTGCATCCCTCCCATACTAACTCCAGCAGTAAAGGCTATATGAGCAACAGGATCAGTGATGCCACCGAGGCCCATTTCGAGATGCAACACTCGGCCTCACACCTGACCCTTAGTAAAATATTCCATTAACAGCACATGGAAACAACTAGAACTCTGTTACCTCTCTCAAAGTGTTTCCAGCTAAGCAGGACCACTAAAACAAAAAGATGCTGGCATTACAATTGGCAGATATGATTCAACATACAAAATTTGGCACTACGAAGAAGGGCTGTTGGCTATATTTTTCCTAAGACAATTTTTCTGCATATCGTCATGGCTTTTGAAGGGACATTGATCCATTCCTGACAGCAGAGACAATTAGGATTAATGGTTAGTACAGGCAGACCTCCAGTGAGAAGACTTTCCTTATTTGTCAGATTTGTCTTAGCTTACTGTTTGTTGGCATTACTTCATTTTTCAGAGGCAAGAAGCATGGACTGTTCTGCTTTATAGGATTTGCAAGCACAAGTGGGGAAGGTGGGAGCTTCCTAATACTGCCTGAAAAGACCTCAGCTGTAAAGCAATCCACAGCATCATTAATGCTAAACCTAAATCATTTTTTGGACCCTCTGCTGACACTTTGCCATATTAAAACAAAGGCAGCTCAGCTGAAGTGGACAATATTGTGCTTGTTCACAGCTGCATTCAGAACTAGCAATTGCCTCTCATACAAAGATAAAGCTAATGCCAGTTGTTACTAATGCAACTGAAAATAAAGTTCTAGAACGAAAAAAAACTAAGAGCTCATTTGGGAAAACCTGTAGAAGATGTAAGAAGTCAGATTCTCAAATGCAGGGAACTAACACAAGTCAGTTTGCATCAGCAAAGAGTCTGGCCCCAAATTTCTATTTCAGAGGTTCAAATTGAAAAACCAAATTAGAAACTGATTACTTAGAAGGAATGCAAATCAAATGAGAAATTTATATCAAAGGTTAACAAATTTTGCCAGAGGTTATCCCTGTGTTAAGGAAGGTCTCAAAACATTGGAACAAATTTTAAAGAAGTCTTTGAAGTACCTGAACACAACTCTTACCTTTTGTAATAGCTTACTTTGTATCTACTCAGGGATCTGTGCAATTGAATATGTTTCATACTGGGAGCAGGGAATTGGAAGAGCTGTGATTCCACCTGATGACAGCAAATAGGGGCCAACAACAAAAAGCCTTTTTAAATGAAATAAAAAAGGAAATAAAGCACTGGGATCTCTGCTTGTGAAATATATGCTTATGATCAGTTAGATTTAAATGATGCATTTTGTTAGAAAATGAAATATAGGGTTTTCTATAAGCATAAATTGTTATTTTTCCCCAGACATTCCAAGACAGATTACAGAAGCAGTTTTTAAGCTAATAAGTTGGAAACCTTCTCAATACAAGACAATTTAGCTTCCCTGTGCTCCTGAGAATATTAAGTCAAAGACAACTGCCTAATTTATATTTTCTAAATAGAAGATAAAGCTAATTATTTTTAAGTGGAACAATAATTGCCATCAGAAATTAATTCCTTTAGTAGACAAAATCCCAGACACGATTTAGAAAAGAGAGATGTTTCAGTCTTCTATTGATTTGTGGATGATCTGATTTGATCCACAATGAGGACTAACCAGCAGCGTGCTTGGTTACAAATGCCTAGCAAATCAGCTGGCCACTTTTCTCACAGGGAAAAACGTGCAATTCTTTCTTAGAAGGCTAAATAGAAAACAAACAGTGAGCAGACAGAATAATTAATACTGGTGGAAACCATTGGGGGAAACAAACAAACAAAAAACAAAGAGTTCACATTAAAGGTCAAAAGTAGTTGGGCAGGAAACCAGAGTGCAGACTCTGGATAAAGCACCTCCTGTTCCTCAAAGGACTCCAAGGAGCTGGCGGATGGTGCCCCACAGCGCTGCCCAGAGCCATGAGAGGACAAGGACAAGCAGGCCTCACAGTCTCTCAGGTCTCCCCATCCAGCTTCTCCTGCTGCCACTGGACCCCACAAAGCCCTCTAAATACTACAGATGCCTAGGTAGTCAGAAGTCTTCAAAACCAACTGCTCTTTGCACACCTCTGCTCTTTGTGCACCTCTGTTGCAGTCTTGGCCCTTTTTTCACCATTTCACCATGTTTGCATATTCACCTGTGTAAAGTTAACATAAACTCTATCTCTTCACTGAATGGACTGCAAACTTGCCTGTTGCCCATATGGAAAACCCCTCACATCTAATGCTGCTGTTGTCACCTCATGGCCTGTGCTAGCAGTAAGAAAATCCTCCTTGAAATGACAGGACCATTTTCCTTGGAGCGTAATATACTTCAGATTTCTATTTAATACCTTCACAGCCAGTCTCTGCCTGAGATATCTGGATATTATTGAAACTGCAAGAGCCTCCAAAATCTATTGCCAAAAACAAAGCTACCTCCTGACTGACTTGTGTTCTGCTCGCACCTGTTGTTGACACAGAAAAACCCACACATTTTAAACCTTCTCCAGTTGTTTTATTTCCAAACCATTTGAGGACCGCTATAATTTTTCAGTGCTCTGTTGTTCCACCCAGAGCATCTCCTCAGCTTGCTTTGTTCCTGATACAATTTAATAATGAAAGCTTACAATCTGTCTCCTTTACGTCAGCAGCACTACTCAAATGACTGCAGTATGCAGAAAGTGATTTTCATTCTGTCTCCAGCCCACACACTTATCAGGAAAGGCTTAGGACCTCAGTTTGTAAGGGTATAAAGAAGATTTAACAGAGAAACAAGTCACTATAGCAACACAGGTTAAAAATGAGAAGTTGCATTTTGTGGTGAGAAGGGAAAAGAATTTTTTATTAAATTTTTTTTATTAAAAACATACAGGTCTTAGCCTGTAAGTTTTTTTCTTTTAAACACATGAAAGGTCCCATCTGGGGACACTCACAGTGTCATTTCACAGTACAGATTTCTGGTGTCTGAGGTTTTTTTACGACATTGCATTCCCATTTGCAAACCTTTTCTTTGCACTCATGAAGAGAAGCATCCTACCTTCCTTTTCATATGAAGCTTAACATCTTTTTGCTATTTCCTCAGACTCCAGCAGCTGGAGAAGAGTTTACACAAAAACTCAGAATATTTGAAAGCCTTACACTCCATGCTTACTTTTAAGCATATGTCAGCAGGATCAGAGGCCAGCCTGTTCAGGTTTTCTGCCTTAAAACCTACCCCCATGCTGTCAATGTATTCACATGGTTTTCCACCAAATTCTACAGTTACTGAGGAGAGTATTTCAGCCACATTGTCTTTGCATTTCTCCGACCACTGCTGCTATTGACTAAAGCCACTCACAGAGCTGCTGTCAGCTCGAGGATCTCACACACAGCTGCTTCCAGTCAGCTGCACGCATTCCTGGCCAGGGAGGTATGGAAAGGAGCTGGAACCCCAGCCACCTGTTACATGTTTTAGTAAGTAGGGTTGACTGTATTTTCTATAGAAATAGAAATTCTTAGTTATGGTTTATCATCAGGACGTTCCTGGAATTTAGTAGGGGACATTTTGTTGCTTCTCTAGGTAGACCTGATAGACAGAGCTCATCTGGCATGGACAAAAGGCATGAGCAGTGGGAAAAGTGTGAAAAGTTAAGCTTGAGATCAACTTAAGCTTAATTCCCTCAACTGCAAAAAGCCTTTGTGACATTGAAAAAACCATAGAGTCTCTCTTTCTCGCAGTGTCCCATATGGAAAATGGCAATCTTATCTCTTGGCAGATGCACAAGTGCCCAGTGAGGACTTGGGCATTAGTATGGACAGCACTGTCAGCTCCATACCACAGAGGGAAGGAACATCTTCTCCCTGGTGTTTTAGATGCAAGGCTATACTCATTTCCAGTGCTCAGATAAACATCAAAGCCAATTTCCCTGCTGCCTCTGACTACTCTTAGAATATAACTTGAGATAAAAACTCAGTTATTGAAATTCAGAGAATAAGGCTAAATTTTGACTGCGAGTCAGCTAAATTGATTACCAGACTGATCGGTATTCATGCATAATTAAAGCTGGGCTTTTTTTTCAAGCAGTTCACACATATACCAATTATCAGTATTACAGGAGTAAGAATCACTTTTACTGGAAAACACCTCCAGAGTCATCCAAACACTTTGCCTTTGGGTGCATACACCCTGAGAGAGAGACAGGCATTTTGAGCAAGAACCTCACCCATGTAAGGCAGCCTGTAATTCCCCTCACTTTGTTGTTTTACATGTTGAGGATGTTTCCAGTCTGATGCACCTCTATTTGAATGGAAATCTGAACTTCTTTGTATAAATCCAGGAAAAAAATTACTCGCAAATAGCCACCCATAATGTGACTTTGAAGATGCCAATATGAGAGGAAAGCACAGTTTTGGTGCATTTCTCTATGTTACATCAGTATGTCAATTTTCTCTTCGACTGGACAAGTGACTATTCTGTCATATCAAAACCTACACATGACATTCCAGTAAAATAGTACATATATTAGAAGTTCCCAGCACATTCCTATCTCTCCAGTTTCATGTCTTGTAGAAAAAAACCAGGAAAGCACACAAGCAAAGGCATTATATTGTTTTGTACCAAAACCAAAGATTTAAGACCCTCAACTATTCACAGTTCCTTCACTGACTTATTCTGGTCATGCCATTGCAGATTCACGGAGCAAGTGCTCAGTCAAAGCTTCACCCATAACTGTTTTTCCATACTTCCTGCCTGCAATCTCTAAATGCCATGACTGATTAAAATCATGTTATAAAAAGTGTGGTTCAGAGTTAGTTTTGCGTCTGCTTAGTATTCTATTTTTAATACAGTTAGAAAGTAAATTAAGCCACTTACAGTGAACCAAAACTTCCCTTGTTTCCATGGAAATGTTTAGAAGGCTGATCTGAAGTTAACTAGACTGGTAAATACAAATGCTTGTTACCAGCCAGCTTAATCCCCACGGCTGCCTCTCGTGCGCACCATCACACCCAGGAACCTTTCACACTGCGAAATGCTCCTTACTGACAGCTGATTCCTAATCCACACACAGAGCAGGACCCTCTCAAATATGTGTCACACTGACAGGGGCAGGGGCCACCAAGCCTCCACACTCACCAGCTAAAAAACGTGTGTCAACAATAGAACCTTTTAATATTCCAGAATTCAAAGGATGAGCTGGTGCTTTTTTTATTTTAATTCTCTGTCATTGCCAGTTCTTCATCTAACAGCAGAAATTTTACACTGGTGTAATGCTTGTATCCAGTGAAATTACTTCTGCTTTATCCCAGGGTAAGCAAGATCAGAATGAGATCATTTGTGCTTTATTTGTGGGAGAGAGATGATGGATCGCTGTTCAAATATTAATACTGACATTTGCTATGGAAAGATCATATATAATACATCAGTGATGCACAGCAAGACTATTGCCTGTGGGTGTGGTTGCAGGGGAAGTGTGAAGGTGTCTTCAGAGGTTTTTTAAGAAGAAGGGAAGCTATATGAATACTGCTGCAAAACAACTAATAAAACTCTGTCATTTGTGCCTGTGTGAATCTGCAAACTTCATGCACGTATCAATTTTTTGTTCAAGACAGAAACCTGGCAAAACAGAAAATGAGAGGCCAGTTTTGCTTGGTCAAAGTTCAAGTTCAAGCTGATCTAAGAGCTTGCTGCTACCCAAAGGAATGGATAATGCTCCTCCATCTTGTCTTTCCATACACTTCCCTCACACCAGACAACTCTTCCAGCTTCGTTCCTTGCACCAGCTTTTGTGCTTGTCAGACATTTTCCTGAGGTAATTCAACTCATTAATTTGGCAGGAAATTATACATTTTGGTGGGGGGAGTTACTTTTCCCGTAGCTCAGCAAGTCAAATAACCCCAGCAAGGAATCAACGAATGCCAAAGTCAACCTGTATGGCCAGAGATGACTGCAAAGAGCCTCAGCTGTGTATCTGAAATGTACCTCAACTCATTAAAGCCCCTGTCACACACAGAATCATAGAATTTCCTGAGTTGGAAGGGATTTACAGGGATCATCAGAGTTCAACTCCTGGCTCTGCACAGGACAGCCTTAAGAATCACACCATGTTCCTTAGGGTGGTGTCCAAACGCTTCTTGAACTCTGCCAGGCTTGGTGCTGTGACTGCTTCCCTGGGGAGCCTGTTCCAGTGCCCAACCCCCCTCTGGGTGAAGAACTTTTTCCTAATATCCAACCTAAACCTCCCCTGACACAGCTTCAGGCCATTCCCTTGGGTCCTGCCACTGGTCACCACAGAGAAGAGATCAGTGGCTGCCTCTCCTCTTCCCCTCATGAGGAAGCTGCAGACTGCAATGAGGGCTCCCCTCAGTCTCCTTTTCTCCAGGCTGAACAGACCAAGTGCCCTGAGCCACCCCTCAGGCTTCCCCTCAAGGCCCTTCACCATCCTCATGGCCATTTTCTGAATGCTTTCTAACAGTTCATAAATGATTATTCATTTATTTAAGTAAGATGTTATCTTTCTGTACACACAAACACATGCTTCCATCTAAAAGGCTGAAAAACCCAAAACAAACCCGAAGCATGATGGACAGTGACTGATTTTGCAGTTACATTGTGACCAGCTCAAACAGAATTAGCATCCATAATATTTATCTCACCAAACAATAAGGAAAAGTAGCAGCAAAAATTCTCAGTTAAGCTGTGGATTAGGTGTCAATCCACCACCCTACTGCAGCCGTATGTATGGCTTCAAGGAAAAATAAAATCTGGTAAACAATAGATAAAGGGGAAGGGGGGTGGCAGTGACGCAACAGAGATCCAAGAGAATAAATGTTTGTATGTACAAGCCCTGGAAGCAGGTAAAAAGCTCTTAGCCAGAGGTATTCAAGCCAGTATGAACAAATCTGGAGAGAATGGCTTATCAAGTGTTTTCAGGAGGACAAAAATGCACTATCTGTAAGGGACACATAACAGTTACTCTGATATTTCTGATGTGTCACATGAGGTCAGACTTTTTAACATTTGTCAAGCTGGAAAACGACAGCAAAACTTGAACTCTCTTTTACTGTGACTTCAGTCAGAACAGAGCCCAGCCCTGACAGCAGCTGCACAACAGCTGGCAAAGACCTAACATGCCTGAGCAGTCTCATCACCTCAGATTTTCAGTGTCTCAAGTCTTCTTTGGAAATTTAAAAAAAAAATAACAGAAACTGAAAGTAATTTCTTTCCCAAAGTCTTCTGAACAGCATAAACAGGAGACATGCTCATCTTCTTGGCATACTGTATCTGCTACTCTATGCCAAATAAAACAGGGTTTCTTTTCAAATACTTGTCAGAAAAAAAAACAAGCTAAAAGACAAGAAAGGGTATTTGATTTTTAAAAAGTTATGAAATTAAAAAAAAAAAAAATTTAAGGTATAAATCTGTTGCTAATTAATTCCAGGAAAATAGAGGTACTGTGTGAATCAGAAACCTTTAATAAAACTGAAATTTCTCCCTGAAGCCCAAAGGACAGTTTGAAGTTTGGCTTACTGTTTTCTTAAGATCTGTGAAGCAAGCTGCCTTACAAGGACAGACTGAAAGATTCTGGTTTTTCAGCCTTGGAAATTAAAGGCTGAGACTCTCATTGCTGCCTCCAACAACTAAATTGGAGGGTCTGAAGAGGAAGGACCAAGACTCCTCTCAGACAGGAATACTGAGAGCACTACAGGCACCACAGGAAATGCCTTCTCAATGCAATCACCATGACAGTGGCCAAATATTGAAAAAGGCAATCTGAGAAGCTGCAAAATCTCCAGCTAATAAAGTCCTCAGCACCTGATCTAAGTTGGTCCTGCTTTGAGAAAGGACAAGATCCTTCAAAGGTCTCTTCCAACCTAAACTATTGCGTGGTTCTACCTCACCAAAGTGGGCAGAGAAGATTGTGTCCTCCTCTTACCAGTAGTTTCCAGGACAGCACGCGTGTTTGGATACCACCTGTGTTTTACTACAGCTTTCTAGGAAGATATGCCTGATAAAAAATTCCTTGTTTGTCACAGCACCTTCTCCTAAAGAGATTGAACCACTGTAGTCTGAAGTTAATCTTACAAAGATGAAATTTTGTATTCAGGGTACATCTGACACATGTCTGGACCATTTGCACCAAGGCTTCCAGTGGAAAAAGCCACTCAAGTCAATAAAGAGCCTACCTCCTTCCCTATACCTTAATGAATAGAGTCAAGTCTAACTCTGAAATGCTTCTTGGAAGTCAGGAAACTGGGTGACACAAGTAAGTTGAAAACAGCCTGGAGGAGTGCTTTTACCACAAGTCTTACTGCACAAAATTTCACCACTAGTTTCCCTCCTTGAAAACGCAGTTTCATGGCAAAATTAACCTAATCAACTGCCCCTTTGCAAAAGGGGAAATTCTGTTTCTATTCTCAGTCACAGTCCTATATTTCTGCTGATTTTCTTGTGCCAGCCTTGGCACAGGTTTAACTCTAACGTGAGCTGACACAGACCCATTTTGTTGGAGTGAAAGTGAATACTTTCCTGGCTATAATTAACTTGTCTACTTGTGGATCCACAGGAGCAGTGCTGGTGCAAGAGCAGGGGGGACAGGAGAGGACAACTATACTGCCAGGTGTTGCCCATAATCAAAAGAGAAAAAACTCCTTTGCAACAGTGTTAGAATAGTAAAGTAAAAAGAAAACTTTATTTGGAAGCTTCCAGGTGTCTCGGTGGTGACAGGCACCCTGGGAATCGAATTTCTACAACTCTATAAGGTTAATTAATTAGGATATCTAACAGGCACATCCAACAGGAGATTCAGATGCCCCAGTAACCCACCCCTGGGTCAGCCCCTTGGAGTTGGTCCAAGGGTTTATCTTTCCCACTTCTTATTATGTCATATTGTAGGTCCCCTACTTGGAATAAGACTAAACAATATTTCAGGTATGTGTTTAGAAGTTCAGCTTATTGTTCTAAAATCTAGGGTAAAGGGTAGGAAAAGTACTGGAGCTACGACCATGCATTATCTACAAAGCCACAAATAGATGAAAAAATAAATAAAAAGCTTAGGCATCACAGGGATTCAGAGATCAGCTGAGTTAGAATTTGAAACTGTAGCTTGTAATGCAAATCTCTTCAGTGCCTAGTAGCAGTGTCAGGAGAGGCCCCTCCAAGCAGCGCTGGGGGCCAGCTCAGCAGTGCAAGACATCCCTGGCAGTCCCACACAAGAGAGCTGCCAGGAGCTGGCAGCTGAGAAGAAAAACCAAGGGTACTGATCCAATGGAGCATAAGTACTGTACAGACAACTTCCTCGTTTTAGCAGCATTTTGGACCTATTTAGCCTTAGCTGGGTCTCCCTTATCCAGCACTCCCCAGAGGTTCCCAACAAAACTGGTTGTACTTTTCATCTCAGTATTAACTGCCCACATCAACACCCTGCTCTAAAAGATGCAAATGGGAGTTTCACCACAGAGTTCAGGAGGGCAGGGGTAGATGAATATAGTGACTTGTGGGAACACCAGGAGCCTGCCTGCTTTCTGGCACACAGCCCAGCACTTTGTGTATTCAGAAGAGACCATTAGATCATTCAGCCCGACCTGCTGTATATCACAAGACATTATATTTCACCATCTCATCCTTGCACTCAGTCCAACAAATATGTATCAGGTACAATAAACTGTTATTCCCTGTATATATGCCAGCCTGAATGAATGAGATATTGTTCTCTGAAAAGGTATCAAGTCACTTCCAGTATCCTGCAGCCTGCAGTGTTAGACTTCCTTGAATAGTTCATGAAAGGGAGGGGAAATCTGACCACTTAAGATTGATAAAATAAGTTGTTTACAGGACCAATATATTTGATTAAATCAGCATCTTATTGCATGGAAATATTCAGCTGCCAGTAAGGATGCTGTGATAAATACTCTTTAGAAACTGGGGTATGGTTCATGATTCAGAGCATGGTGCCTACTTAGATTAATTGCATTTAATTCCAAATGCTTAATTAATATTACAGTTCTATGCAAGCAATAGAGATGTCCCATTCCATGGAAGTGCTCATGGACAGGCTGGATGGTGCTTTGAGCAACCTGGTCTAGTGGAAGGTGTCCCTGCCCATGGAGGATCTTTAAGGTCCCTTCCAACCCAAACTTCTCTGTGTTTCTACATATGGTGATGTGTGGGGAATTCCGAGATGACTTACGGCAGAGATGTCAGGATTACTGGGCTCCTTCTCCAGCCACCACCCATAGCTCACTCATGTCTCACCTCCAGCCAAGACCTCATCACCTGCCCTCTGCCATCCCATGGTTTAGCTCTCTAACACTGACAGGAAGGACAGTGCTTGAGTGTTCAAAGCATAGCTAATATAGAATGCAGAATCACGGGCTAAATGAGAGTGCCTCCATTTAAACAAAATAGATGAGCCTTTTTTAGGATATGAATCTCACAACTGTTCACTGAAAGCTCATCTCAATCCTTCATTATTTATCTCACTGTGCCTGCAAGGTGACAGAAATCAGTAAACCCCCAAGGCAACATTTCTGCCATCAAGAACTACCTACTGTTCATGCATTTTCCTCAGGTGCAAGATTGTAATCATTAGCTGTAATATTATAACTCTCTCATGACTTTCACTTCAATTCATGTGTCTAGTCCAGCTTTGCAGCACAAAAGATATTGACATACTTAAGGGAATCCAGGAAAGATTATCATGATAGTCAGGGGGCTGACAGACACGGGATATTGAGAAGCAGCTGCGGCAACCAGATTTCCTTGGTCTTAAGAAAAGGTAGAAGGAATGAGGGAAATCTCATTGCTATCTACAGCTACTTAATACTGCTGGGGGTATAAAAAAGATGGAGCCAGGCCTTTCTCAGAGTTAGCAACAGTGGGAATTGCAGGTAACACTTGGCACTGCAGATAATGCAGCGCAGTAGAAACAGCGCTGAGTCACCCTGGGGAGCGGTCGCGCTGCTCCGGCCTGTATTTCACCTCTTTTTGACAGATAGAACTGTAGTACGTGACAAGCACTGGACCTCCACACTAAACCAACACATATCCACAACATCTTGCAAAGCACACTGCAGATATAACCCTCGTTAAGGAAACTCCCCTGTCCAACCATCCAGGAGCCACTCTGGCAGTCGCACTCGCACCACCTGAACTGGGACCGAGGCCCCGTCACGGCCACACCCCACACTCACAGTCACACCAGGGCTCCTTACCCGCTCGACCCCAGGGATTCCATAGCAGCGTCTCAGATGCCCAGATCCCTAAAATAACTTTATCTTGGTGCAATAACTAAATAACAAAATAACAGCCTGAGCTGGTGCCTCCGAGAAGGGGCCCTGAACAAAGGAGCCCTCAGGCTTTCACCCCCTCACGCTTTATGCGCAGGGAAAGTCTGGCACCCTCAGTCCCCCGGATGGGCCACAGGTGCCCTTCGTTATGCCAAGGCTCGGCTGTTCACGGCCTCTTGACTCAGGCTCCTGCCCCCAGAGCTCGAACTGCAGCTGCTCACCGAGATACCTGCACTAAGCGTGTTCCTCAGCACCCACCGCCCACGTTTTATTCATGGATGAGAGATGAAGGGCACTAAGTGCCTGTGTTCCTGCCCGTGATGGCCATTAGCTGACTGCCACTCTGAACAAAACTGTCTCTCACTGCCAGCCTCGTGGGTTGACAGCCACACAATGCATTGGAATCCTGCTTAAAAACCTGAGTTTCTTTAAAATATATCCCTATTTTTTAGGACATGGAGGCTCCCTTAATAGAGAAGCTCCAAATTTACAACGCCAAAGTGCAAAGGAAGTGCAGCCAGTTAGTAGATGTTAGAAGAGGCCCATCTGAAAGTACAGTGACTTTTACAGGTCTCATGTATTCATTTTTCACAGCAAGGTCTAGAGGCAGAATGAGAATGGGAATGTCATTTTACACTAAAAAGAAAAAAAAAAAGCAAATTACAGACACCACATTTTGTTGAACTTTCAGTATTCCCACTCATGAAACAAGACTATAGTCTACCTTCATAATAACTTGAAGCTAATGAAGCACAGCTGCTTTATACGTTTCAGGAGTAGATTAAGACACAACAGGATGTTCAGTAACTATACTAGAAAAGCAAATTCCTTAAGGTAACTATATCAGTCTAGAGTAAAAAAAAAACCAACCTGTTTTCCAAAACTGGCTCTGTACTTTCACTATCTTATAATTCCTTTTGATTAACACATTCTCTTACAGTGGATTCAAAAAAGCAAAAGCAAAGTTGATGGCAATTAAAACTTGAGCCAAACCTTGCCCTGAGCTGTCTGCATGAATGTGTGCCGAGTATGAATTTACATCCTTTCTTATGTAAGACTTGCATCAAAAAAGTGGTGAAAAAACTTACTTCAACAGCAGTTACACAGTTATCTAAAGTAGTGACACCTATTTAGACAGTGTTCACATTTCAGTTCATATTGAAAACTGATGCTGTAGTTGTTAAAGAAAAAAAGAAAAGAAAAAATATGAGTGCTTTGCCAAAGATTTCCAAAGAGCTTCAACATACACCTCATTTTTCATATATTAGCGTGGTGCACAATGTTTTCCAAAATTAATACATTTGTAAGTTAAAGTGGAAAAGAAGTATTAGAAAGTACACAACTTTTGCAAACATTAAGAGGAAAGTATTTGCAGCTTCATATTATAGTTTAAAACACTCCTGGATTGTAGACATAATATCTCTGATATCTGAGTTTTACTTCAACCTGTGCACCTCAGAAACTTCTTTCTAAAATACTTCTTGCTATTTTCAAATAACTTTTCCAATCACCTTTATACCAACATCATCGACGTGCATCGCACCTTGCTCAGATTAGGTCAGATCCTGCTCCAGCTCTGGCAGTGTAAATCTGGCACAGGTGACCTCAATTAAGGCTACAACAGACTGGCATGGGTGCAATTAAATACAGAGCTTGGATTCCTTGCTATATTAGTACCCCTTTTAAACACCACTCCTTTAAGGTCTGCACAACTTGGAGATTCAATTACGTGTTACACTTTACTAAAATGCTGAGAATTAGCCCCATTCTGCCATACAGAGATCTTTATTTTAGTTCTTAGCTGGTTTTCCATTAATCATCCCCACAGTTTGTAATGGCAGGCATGCTGTTTGCAATGATGTAAGCCTAGAGAAGATTCAGTGAAGTCTCTGGAGAAGTATATATGCAAAAAGGACAAGGGAGAGCACTCAGTACATCTATCATGCTCATACCTACACAGGCCCACCGGTTATGCATATTCAGTGCAAGGATGTGCTGCTCACTTTACAAGATATTATTAGGGATAATGAATCTGGAGCCTTGGATCCTAAGGAGATGAAAAGGTAGCAAGTGTTTTGTATGCAGATACACTGAATAGTGCACTGTGATGATTTAAAAAAAAGCTCAAGGTGAAAACTGTAAGGGGTCTTACTAATGATCACAGGTAGATACAGATGGGGTGAGGAGCAGGACAACAGGTCCCATCCTTCTCTCATGAGTTAGAAACATAGAATTATTAAGGTTGGAAAAGACCTTTACTATCATTAAGTTCAAGCATTAGTTTAATACTACCAAGTCCATCACCAACCCACGTCCCTAAGCACCACATCTACATATCTTTTAAATACCTCCAAAGGTGGTGACTCCACTGCTTCTCTGGGCAGCCTGTTCCAGTGCTTGATAATCCTTTTGGTGAAGATATTTTTCCTAGTATCCAGTCTAAACCTCCCCAGACATAATTTGAAGCCATTTTCTCATTTTCCTGTCACTTGTTGCCTGGGAGAAGAGACCAGCCACCTGGCTACAACCTCCTTTCAAGCAGCTGTAGAGACTTAAGACCCCTTAGCAGAGATGGCCAGAAACTGCAGGGATATCATTTGCTCAGGTCCTTCACCTACATAATTAAGCACTAATGCAAACTGTATGGGGTAATTGAGTCTGCAGCTTATATACTCCATTCATATGTATAGCCTGTTCTGCCATTCCTCCAGCAGCTGCAACCTGGAGGTAGGAATTACATCAGCATCCTACCTGCACCTGAGGGGATCATGAATCAGGGCCCTTGGGACTACTTTGATCCAGCAGGGAATGCCATGCAATCCTACCATAGCATTCTCGTCATGACAGTTTAATGGTGCACAGAAATAAACATTCATCACTTCACCACACTCTTAAAGCAGCGTGGGTGCTCACAGCTGACAGAAACAAATGTTTTTCGGAGACAGAAGAAAAATGAAATAATAAAGGAAAAAATATTGCAAAAACAAATAGGCAATTAAAACTTATTTCTTAAATATGACAAGCCTTTAACTAAGACAGCCTTGCCATAATAAAACCATTAAAAACTCATTAAGTGGGCTGTGAAAACTTCTATCAGATAGATATGAGATTTCATTGACAAAAGAACAAGACCCAACAGATGAATGAGCCTGGGATCTATAAGATTTGTAAAGTCTTTTAAAGTTTATTGTACTTTATAAAAAGCTAAACATTACTGCCAAAGTCTGTGGAGACCATTCCCACATCTATCTCTGTTTAATGGAGTGGTCAGAGAGATAACCAGGAAATTAATTTCTCAGATTCTAGTAATAGAGTAACTGACAATTTTCATTAGAAACAAAATAATGTTTGCAAATGCTGTGATTTGATCTCAGTAGCCATCCCAGTATCTTCTGCATCCCCTCCCATTGCTTTCTGTCCTTTCCTCTTTCAAGGAGGATGACAGACCTGGAAGTTAAATGGCTTGGAGGGATATTTGCAGGAAACCATCAGCACAGGCTTCCTGGAAGCACTAACATGAGCTCATTGCTCCAATTCCTTCTTCTATAGCCCTCTGCACACAGCTACCCATGACTGCCATGTCACCCTCAGATATCCTCTGCATAGAAGATTTGATACTAAATCAGTTGCACACTGCCGTCCTATTGGTGAAAATCCTCCCACTTTTTTCAGATCACATTTCAGATACAGATATGGTTATGACATGGTTCCAGAGCGGAAAGTAATTGATTGATTGATCGTTTGATGAATTTCTATACAGATACATTATCGCAGGAAACATCCAGAAGCAGGCTTTAACATCTAGTTTATATAGCTAATCAAATGTATATGTATCGATACATATGTATCTAATGTATTAATGTATCTAATTTATACAGGTTAAGAAATGGCACAGAAATTCCTTCAACAGGAAAGCAAAAAGACTTGCTCTTTCTTCAGAGAGATAAAAGGTACCAATTTACTTGTTAAGCAGGGAAGCAGGAAAGAAAACAGTTGAAATAGGAAGCTGAAGCCAGGAGGACATGTAAAAGTACCCGCTAAAACATGTTTGTTCTATACTTAGTCCTATTTGTCAAGTCTTTTAATACAAAATGAAGCATTACATCTGTTCACTTCCCCAGAAGTTGCATATTTCTGTGATTTTCAAACATGCCTCACTATCAATTCTTTAGTTGCTCCTCCCTCAAGACCACCATTCCTCTTCCTCATTAAAACATCTGGAGCCAGAAGGGGAGCTGCCTTTCTATACAGTCCACCAGGAGAGGGCAGAGGGGGTCACCACTGCCTCTCACATCGAATCAGGGCCACAGGCAGAAGAGATGCACACAGGAAATTGAGTGGAGTCATGGTTAGGGGATGGGAGAAAAGACTGTGAAGGATGAGGAAGTGGTAAAGGGCAGCAGGCTGTGCTGACGATGCTGGGAGACAGATGAGCTCAGAGGAAAGCCATTTAACCCTGGAAGAAGATAAATGGAGTTCCTGCCAGTGGCCATGAGAAAGGAGGAAAGTGGCCGCATCACTGTTGCAGGTTCGATGTGGCCCTTAAAATTTTACACTCTGTTAGGATAGGCAGATTCCCATCTAAAGTCTTAGAAACCAGAACTGAAAGTAAAACACTAGGCACATTTGTGATATTAGAACATCAAGGAGTGCTGGGGATCTGACTCATATTTTGAACACATAATGATGGCAATATTGTGACACTAACAGCTTCAATTTACTATAACAGAATTCTCACGGTATGTGTGATGGGAGAACACAGCTGCAAACAATTTCATGGGGAGTGTTAGATGTTTAGTTATCATTTAGGCTGGGTTTATGGGCTCAGCCTTCTTTCAGATTAAGAAAATGGGAAGAAAAAATTCCATTTACTTGATGATTGTATATCCAGGCATTACTGGAAACCAAAATAAAAGGTATTACTAGTCACTTTTATTACTGACCAACATTTTCAAACCAGAGTTTGGAGGAAGATCCCAATCCATGTTAAGGGGGTTTAAGCATATTTGGTCCAATATGATATATTTTCCATTGATTTTTCTATAAGCAGCCATAAAACATTTAAATTATCTCTGTTAAACTTGATCAAAATTAAAAAGAAGAGCCAGTGCTGGATGTAGAAATATTTATTCAATCAGATATTAGACACTAAGCAGAATGATCTGCTGCAAAGTATGGTTTCAACACAGTTCCTAGCTTCTCCAAAAGTCATATAATTCAGGATCATTTGGAGGTTCAGGGGAAATACCTTATGGTGTGGAGCTCTGGATGGAATTTAAATTGAAATTCTTTATGTCCTGTTCTATTTTATGCCAATGTTTAGTGTTACTTCATAAAGCAAACCCTAACATAGATATACATCTGTCAGCATTGCATAAGTGGTGTCAATCCATTGGTTCTTACATAGATGCAGTTGCTGAAGGATCTCTATCAATGTCATTTTTCCCATGCTAATTTGTGCACCTTGGACACAACACAATAGGCAATTTGTATCTAGAACTTCTCTATCAGCAACAGACAAAACAAAATATCTGTAAAATAATATGCAGCTCTTGTGGAGCCCGAAGGATGACTGAGAAAAGGTAAGAAAAAGCTGAGAACTAGCAGCCCCTGAATGCAAAGGCTGTGGAAAGCCAAGCCTGTCCTGCCCCTTGCTTTGACAGCTGTAATCCTGACTGAACCCTTTTGGCACTTTGGACACAGGGATGCCATTAATAATACCTTTCAAGTCATTCCTTCTGTTACCTCTGCTTTACAGTTCCTATTTATTAAATTACTGCCTATCTCTTTTTTATATCTATTTTCAAAACAAGAGGAACACAGAGATAGGATTTATCAAAGCAAAAAATAGATCATGGGTCAGCTGCCCCAGGCTACATTGCCAACCAAACAAAAAGAATGCTAAGCTGCCTGTCACCAAAATCATCCTAATTTAGGAGTACAAGTACAGTTCCTGTGACTAAGAAAATATTTTTTAGCTATTCCAGTGCAAAGGCCACTATTGACATAACCAGATTTTATCTTTGGTCATTACAGATCTAAGCTTTTAAACTTTTTTCTTTAAAATACTGGACAACATCATGCTTTTTAAGATCAAGAAGTCTGGTTAGTGTTTTCCAGAATATATCAAACTCTAGATGCTCTTCCTTACCCTCCTCTTCATTAATCAAATGTTCTATACTGTGCTTACAAGCATGGAGCAGGCTGCCTGCATATTCCCTGGAGCAGATAGCTGGAACTGGCAGCCTGCACACAGAGAACCCATATCAACATCTCCTACACCTTCAGGCTGCTGTGAGGGTCTCGACTCATAATCAGAACAACATTTGGTCTGTAGCAGATCCTCCTTCTCTGCTACTTCCTAAACCTCACTGCTCTACAGTGCAGTATCAATCTGTGGTTTGCGTATTCTGATACCACAGACCTAAGCAACACCTACTTCAACAACTTGGACGAAAGAGGTTTTCCCATCTGTCTGAAATGTTACACAAGCTGCTATTTAATGACCACCGGCTGAGTTTTGTGCCAAATAATGGCTACAAATGCAAGTATGGGATTTTACTCGTCTAAATAATTACTTTTTATCTCTAGTTTATGACTTCCAGCCTTTGCAGCACACACCTCACATTTCAGCAAGTCTCTAATATGCACTAATATTTTAAAAAAAGAAAAACCAAACAAAGCCTAAGCAATTTACAATGAATCCCACAACACTGACTGAAGAAGGTCTATCACGTCACCTTAAGTTTTAGGATCTGCCCAGCTGCTGGCTTGACATGAACACTTAAAATTATGCTTCCCAAAACACATTTGCTTTTCACAGCTGTATTGGGTTTGTGTGGCAAGGTTTGTGACAGCAGGGATGCTATAAGGTGGCTTCTGTGAGAAACTGTCAGAAGTTTCCCCCATGTCCAACAGAGCCAATCCCACCAGCTGCAGGATGGACCCAACACTGGCCAAGCCCAAACCCATCAGTGATGATGGTGGCACCTCTGAGATGAAATTTTTGAGGAGAAGGGGAGAAAGGTAAAGGTGTGAGAGAAACAGCCCTGTAGACCCCAAGGTCAGTGAAGAAGGAGGGGAAGGAAGTGCTCCAGGTCCTGGAACAGAGATTTCCCCTGTACCCTCTGGAAGGCACCCATGCCGAAGCAGTTCATGAAGAACTGCAGCCTGTGGGAAGGGCCCACACTGGACAAGCTGGACAAGTTTGTGGAGGACTGTGTCCCACGGGAGGAACCCCTTGCTGGAGCAGCAAAAGAAAGCGAGGAAGGAGTAGCAGAGACAACTTGAGCTGAACTGATGCAGCCCCTATTCCCTCTCCCCTTGCATCACTGCAGGGAGAAGGCAGAAAAAATAGGGAATGAAACTGAGTTCAGAAAGGAGTGGGAGAAGGTGTTTTAAGATTTGGGTTTATTTCTCATTACCCTACTCTGATTTGACTAGCAATAATGTACATTAACTTTCCCCAAGTCTGTTTTACCCGTGACAGTAACTGGTGAGTGATCTCTTTGTGTCCATAGGCTGACCATGAGAAGACTTTGGTTAGATTTTCTCTGCCCTGCCCAGCTGAGGAGAAGAGGGACAGGGCAGCTTTGGTAGGACATCTGATGTCCAACCAAGCTCAACCCACCACAACAGCTGGTTCCCCATGTGCAGCAGAAAAACGGTGTTTTTCTTGTCAACTTCTGAACTGCAACTCAAGACAGCAGCAACAACAGGCATGACGTACTCAAGGTTCCACAAATCCAGTGGTATACACTGCTTTTGGCAGATGAGGGGCTGTTGAAGATGCTGCAGCACAGACCAGGCTGTCGAGGGTGTGTTGCTCATGTCACAGGGAGCAAAGCCAAGCAAGTGCCTCAGGAGGCTGACCTGGATCACTGCCAGCAGCGATGCTCTGGCCCCATCCTCGGGGTGAGGATGCTGTAGCCCACCACCAGCAGGTGCTCTTTGTGTGACAGGACAAAGTGAATAAAACTTTCCCCTTTCCCTCTGTGCCTCCTCAAGCTGTGCCAGAGGCTCCTGCTTGGCTGGCTCATGGGGGACATCCTGGTGATGTGTCACACTCTCATGTTATCGTGTCTTCTCTGCACCATACGTCCACAGCGGGCTGTAGTGCTACGGGACCTTGCACTGATGAAGAACTGGACTTTAAATGTACAGAAACAGAAGAAGAGGAAGATAGCTCTGACTTTTTGATTCACTGGTCTTCAGCATTCAGTGTGTTGAAATAACTGTGTTTCTCATTTGTGCCTCGCAGGATGTGTCACACGGTTAAAATTTACCAAATTTCACCCTGTGGATTTGGGGAGGGCAACAGTCTGCTTGGTAGTAGCCAGGAAACGCTTTCTGAAATAAACATTACATGTACCCCAGAGGTTCTGGGGTTTTTTCCTACTGAGAAGTATCTTCTGACCCTTTCCTAGCTCATACTTTTCCATAGTCAAGAGCAGCTCCATCACTGCTGCCAGTGAACACACAGGGTTTTGTGGTGCTGCATTCAGGTTTGGGGTGCAGTTTACCTCAAAATGGGGCTCAGCTGGCTTGCTGAGGCTGTGCCCTCTACCCAGCTCATGCTTCTAAGAAGCTGCACACATCACCATAACCAGCTTAAGCTCAGAAGCCTTCATAAGTTCGTAGCCAAAGTCACATCCGTTTTTGGGTGGGGATGTTGGGGTTTTTTTGGTTATAAAATAAAACTGAAAGGAGCAGGGGACTAACACAGCCAAGTAACTGTGTCTTCATAAACACAATTGGGTTGCCATTCACTGATAAACAGTGCACTAAAGTCTGTGCAATGTTAATTTGCTCATCCTCAAGTGATGCTCTATCGTTCTTTGTGGGTTTGGTATCAGAGACGAATACTAATTGCTGAATACTACAAAGGTCCCTGCACAGCTATCAGACATTAATGACCTTTGCTTACCAGGCTGCACTGGAGCTCAACTCCAGAGCTGCAGTGAAAGGCCACATGGTCTTACTAAACTCCCTGTAAAAGTTGCAGTCAAAGAAGGCATCGTAGTCTCCATAGAAACAACTGAAAGAAATCTCCATAGATATCATAAATGAAATAAAGGGCTCTGGTTGGAAATCTTGAATTGTGGGTGCAGCCCAGAGCCTTCCCTTACCCTCCCCATAGCCCAGGACCCCCTTTCAGCCCAGCCTGGGTATACCAGTCCCTTCCTGAGTCATAGGATACTGGACTCCAGTTTCACCCCAGTGGCAAAGTCAAGGAGATGAGAACTTGTGTAGTGGTGCTAAACAGACACTGAGTCCTGCAGTGCTTCTGAGGGAAACAGAAATATCACAGATGAAGAGCATCAGTGCAGGAAAAGCAGAGCCCTGAATGGCGTGACCAGGTCTTCACACTCTCGTGTTTTTGAGGACACAGGTGGGGAAGAGGCATAGCTCTCATCAGGGCAAAGACAGCAGCAGCAGCAACCATGTCTGCTGTCCTGCTTGTTTATTCTGGAAAGAGAAGATTCCTAGGAGGGGATCTCTGTAGGCTTTAGTATGACCAGGAGAGAGAGCACAAGGGAGAGAGGAAAGGATTGCTCTCTGTAGCAAGAGAAGAGGAGTCATGTCAGACACAACTCAGAAAGGGATCTGAGTATGACCAGAGAGGAGAGAAGGCAGGTAGCTTTGCCAGGAGGACACCCTCATCTTCTAGGTCCTCTGGAAAACCAAGTTTCCTCTGGAAAACTCCAAAGAGGTAGATCTGTATTTATGTAAGGAACCATGAATGAGTCACACCTAGGAGATGTTTAGGGGCTAAATAATGCAACAGAGATGTCTTGCTTGGAGAGATCTGCTTGAAGCTCTGTGCTGCTGGGACAGACTTGCTCTGGCACCTGAGTTACCCGGAGCATCTCTGCATGTTCCTGATGATGCTGAAATGTGCCCATGGTAGGCATTTACTGCTTCCCCCTTAGAGCTATTTCACAATTATATGTATCTGTCTTGTCCTCAGTTTTTATTTGATTATGTGCTCCTTGATCCTTTTTACCTTGTATACGCACACCTATTCTGCCACCTTAAATGTATTTCTTCCTCCTTGCTTTTTACTGCCTTCAGGTTTTTGTAGACTGTTATTCTTTCTAACTTAAATCACTGCCATATAAAATACATAATCTTTCTTGCATATATATAAAAAACATTCTCCCCAGTCCATTCTTTTCTACTGACACATTTCTCCAATTCATCTACGTCATCCAGCATTGACATGCCAGAACCAGCAATACTGTTCCACCTGGGCCATGTACAGCTGGATCATCACCTCCCTGGAAGATAATGTGTTTGCCTCTGTGTGTAGCCCCAAAATCATACTCTTCAGTGCCAATATAAGCCCACTAAATGGTTTCCCACTGCTTTCTCTAGGGGTTGGGTTTTTTTTCATTTCTAGTGCTCTATAAGTATCTCTCTCCTGCAGAGCAGCTGAGTCTCTGATTATTTTTCCCAGATGTAAGAAAGTGAATTTTCCAAGCTGGAACTTTTCTTTTACTATTATCCTATATCTCTAAACTTTCTACAACTTTTACCCTTGTTAATCTTCTCAGCTGCTTGCAAGGCAACATCCTCTGCTCACTTAGGGATACGGTATATCTTGAGCAGAAAGCAAACCCAGGAACACACTGTGACTTAAGTTGACAATCTGTTCCCTCGTGAGAGGCATCTGTTAGCATCTACAGATACATGGCAAATTATTTTTCCCTCCATGCTTTCTCCTTGCTTGTGCTTGGCATGCTGGAGAGAAACAGCAGGCTAAGGCTGGGGATCCCTCTGCCACCCCTTCTTCCCCATGGCTGCTAACCCATCTGTGTAAAGGAAACAGAAGTGCCCCAGAGAAGCGAATCACACAGAATTATTGGATGGCTGAGGTCAGAAGGGACCTCTGGAGATCACCTCAACCCCACTATTAAAGCAGGTTCAGCTAGAAAAGGCTGAACAAGATCACATCCAGGGGGAGTTTGAATATCTCCATGGAAGGAGACTCCACAACCTCTCTGGGCAACCCATTCTAGTGCTCTGTCACCCTCAAACTAAAGAAGCTATTCCCCATATTCAGATGGATGTTCACGGGTTTCAGTTTGTGACTGGCGTCCCTTGTCCTGTCGCTGGACACCTCTGACAAGAGTCTGGCCCCATCCTATTGACAACCACCTCTAAGATATTTACATGCTTTTTCAAGATTCCTTCTTCTCCTCCTCCTAACTACAAATGCTCACTTGTGTCATCTTCATGGGAGAAGAGATGATCCTGCCCCTCTTGTGCTGCTTACAGTTTGTTACAGCTCACCAGGGAAGCAACTCCACAAAAACGAAACACAAATCCCAGCAGCCTCTCTCTCTCCATGACTCCTTCCATTTATTATTTCTTCCTGTGTTTATCACCTTCCTCGATGGTCTCAGGCAGTATAAAAGTACTCTCAGACAAAAAGAACTCCTAAACTTGTTTTTGTAATTCAGTGAATCAAAAGCTCCCCTTTGTGAGACAGTTTTTTTCTAGAAATACTCACAATTTCTACACAACCTCCCACTGGAGCTAATGAGGGCTCAGATGTTTTCTAATCTTTCTCTAGCTCTAACTCCCATCAGCACTGATGCTCAGACAGTCTGGATGTACTGGTTTCAAGTGCTACTCATATGTTTTCATTCTCTTACTCCGTGTGTTCCCCAGCCAGGGAGCAGAGGTTTTTCTTACCGGCTGCTCTCAGGATGGATCAGACAGCAATTGGTACTCAGAGCAACATAAATAAAGATGTGGACAGGAAAAGTTAGAGAGTTCAAATCCTTCAAGTACAACATTGATTTAAAGTAACAGGTATTAAACGTTTATCTATATTTTTTAAATCCCACATCATTCTAGAGTGGAAGCAGATGACCATCCCCATGCTACAGCTGAGGAGAACACACAGAA
This sequence comes from Eulacestoma nigropectus, assembly GCA_013397775.1. Classification (NCBI taxonomy): domain Eukaryota; kingdom Metazoa; phylum Chordata; class Aves; order Passeriformes; genus Eulacestoma; species Eulacestoma nigropectus. The sequence goes on from VZTE01005755.1 coordinate 5,163,363, forward strand.
GCACAAGACATATCTAAGCTCCCATTTAAACTGACCCCTTACAGTTGTCCCCAGAAGCTGTCAGGGGTATTTCTGAATTTTCTCCAGAGGGATTAACAATTAACATTTTTCTAGAGACTGTTAATTACTGTTGGTACCAAATGTAAGAGTCCTTCAAATCTGATGTGAAAAGCTATAGAGGTTTTCTAACCTATGGTTTCTGTAGAAGCAGTGGTAGATCCCAGCTTCCAAAATTAGCCCAAGAAATTTGATGGGATCTTATGGGAGGGGTTGCCACTGAAAGCAAATGTGTCTCTGCATGTGCCACTGCCACTGTTCCACTGTGCTTAAAATTATATTCACAATTTTTAAGTTTGGAAAAGACATTTAGGATCATCAAGTCCAACAGTCAACTTAGCACCACCACCATGTTCACCATCAAACCATGTCTTCAAGTTCCATATCCACACAGGTTTTGAACACTTCCAAGGATAGTGATCCACCACTTCTCTGGACAGTCTGTTCCAATGTTTTACAACCCTTTCCATGAAAAAAAAATCATACTTTTAAAACTAAACCTCCCCTGGTCCAACTTGAGGCCATTTCCCTTCATCTTGTCACTGCTACTTGGGAGGAGACCAACACCCACCTCACCACAATCTCCTTTTAGGTAATTGAGGATAGCAATAAGGTCTCCCTTTTCCCCAGGCTAAACACCCCCAGCTCCTTTAGCCACTCCTCATCAGACTTGTGCTCCAGACACTTCCCCAGCTCCGTTGCCCTTCTCTGAGGTCCTGGTTCCAGACTGGATCTGTGGGAAGGGGCGTGGCCAAGACGTGTTATTCAATACCGCTTTACGTCATTGTCAGAGGCAGGGAAAAGGGACTCCCTCTCTGGCTTCTGGAATGGAGGGTGTCACTCTCTGGTGGAACAAAGTGTGGCAGGGTGGGAACCAGTTGTCTATTGTTCACTGTCTTGGGGTCACGCTTGGGCTTGGTCAGCATTCTGCATGGAAACCACCCTCTCTTTAAACACTTTCGTTATGAATATTGTTGCTGTTACTGTTAGTTTTCTTTTCTCATTGCTGTTTCCAGTAAATTGTTCTTATCTCAACCCTTTATCTGTGCCTTTTGTATCTCCCACTGGAGTGGGGAGTGCAGCAGCTTGTGCGTTTCTTTAAGTGGGAGTACTAAATTGGAGAATACCATTCCTAAACCATGACATCTGGAAATGCTCCAGCCCCTCAATGTCCTTCTTGTAGTGAAGGGCCCAGAACTGAACACAGGATTTGAGGTGTGGCCTCACCAGTGACGAGTACAGGGGGACAATCACTGCCCTGGTCCTGCTGGCCACACCATTGCTGATACAGGCCAGGATGCCATTGGCCTTCTTGGCCACCTGGGCACACACTGGCTCACGTTCAGCCACTATCAACCAGCACTCCCAGACCCCTTTCTGCTGGGCAGATTCCCAGCCACTCTGTCCTGTTGCACTGCCTGGGGTTGTTGTGCCCCAAGTGCGGGACTCATGACTGAATTTCGATCCAGCCAGTACAGATCACTCTGTAGAACCTTCCTGTCCTCCAGAAGATCTACACTCCCACCCAGCTTTGGTGTCATCTCCAAACTTTCTAAATCTACACTCAATAAGTGATGAGAAAGAACTCAATTTCTTGATGAGAAAGAAGAGTTACAGGTCCAGTGAAATGCTGGGAACCACCCTTGCCAATGAAGGGGTGAGGAGGAGTTGGAGCAAAGCTTGAAGAAGTTGAGGGAAGGAAGGAAAAGGCTGAAATCAAGAAATGTGCTTGGGCAGCAGGATACCTCACTGAGCAAATATCTCTGAGCACTGCAGGCTCAGACCGTGTACCCATACGTGTTTCTTCCTCTGCATTTCAGGTATTTCTGGCTCCTTTTTCCAGACACAAAGCTGCTCTGAAATTAGAGCTAACAGCATAAGACTTCTTCAAGGGCTACAGCTCTAAAGAGAAATAGCAACTGCTTCTGCAGACAAACGTGATGGATGAATGCAGCTAGCATCGGATCTTTGGAACAGTCTTTCCTACCCTTTGGGAAAAAGGGAATGCAAATAGCCAGCGAAACCCTCCAGTGTCAGGCAAATGAGGATAATAAGTATGCTAGTAATGCCCTAAGAAAGCAACATAACATAAGATATACCTTTTTCATGACAGTAATGCGAAGCAAAATACACATATTTTGTACACATATTTACCTATACAAAATACCAGATGCTACTTTAATTGCTTGCTTTTATAATAAATGTAATTTATTAAAAAGATGTAACATTAAAAAAAGGGAAGGTTAATGAAATCTGCCAGCATCACCTGGAAAGTGGATGCAAAGAGAGAGAACAGTGGTCATTTATCTCTTTTTCCTGATGTCATGAAGGAAAAGATTAACAGAATGTAAAAGTAAAACCTATGAAATCAGGTTTGATTGCTTATTTGTTGCTGTGTTATATCTGATATGCCCAATGAAAACCAATGAAGCTTAACACCAGAGCTGGGTAGGAATAAAAGATTTGCATTCTAAAAGAAGGAGACAGAGAACAGTAGTACTTCAGATGGAGATTGTGAGTCAGGGCAGGAATTTTACCAGGTGTAGACACCTACAATGTGGGTGTGTCCAGGAGAGGCATTCCAAAGGCACAACTGCTCTTATTGTGAAGTCTGCACCTGAAACAGTGGATGCCTCTTACCTTGGAAATGCCTCTTTTTCCACACTGACAATAAAAAGGGTTCCTCTTGAATATGTTGATCTATAGTGCAGAAGTCTAAAGTTGGTCAGAATTAATACAGGTCCCTTGTAATTCAATGATAGCACAGGGACCCCTTAGCAGAGCAGGGAGTTTGCCCCTGGATCATGCAGGACTAGTTGGAGTTGTACCGTCTCGTGAGTTGGGGGCACTGCTAAGGGAGCATACTCATGAGGCTGGGAGCTGCCAGGGATGGGAACTCGAGAACCAAGCAGGAGACTTCTTCCAGCCCTGTATCAGTATTAGCCATGGGAGAGCAGAAGGAAGGGAAGAAAGAACACTCACCCAAAGCTGTCCTTCAGCTGGGGGCTACAGCACATTCAAGCAGGCAATGTGTGAACCGCATCATTAAATCCTGAGAACTTCTCAGGGACTCCAAGATAGGAGGGACAGTCCTTTGGATGCAGATACTGGACACCCTGAATATTACCAAAGGTACTGCAGTGCCCTTATATGAATCACTGTTACTCTTTTCTCTAGAACAGTGTGTGCAACTCTGATCACTCAGTCGTGAGAAGAACATAAGCAGAGCTAGAGAGGGAATATTCAAAGAAGGGCAGCAAGGTTGCTGAAGATGAAAATATTAGGACTGTGCATCTCTGTGAGGAAAGAAACAAGAAGACGCATAAAGAAATACGTAAGATAATGACTGATATGGAGAAGAGGTATTGGGTCACTCCGTCCACTTCAATTCATGCAATGTGTCTGAGATAGATGATTGCTGGAGAGCCAGCTTGTAGAAACAAGGACTAGTGTTTCTCAAGGACATCCCTTCTGTCTCCCCCTTTCCCTGCCCCTTCCTTCCTCCCCTTTCTGGGGACCAGACCAGCTGCCTGCATAGCTATCCAGGCTGACCTGCCAACAGGAGGCGGGGCAGGAATGTAGTTTGGGTTTGTGCAGGCCCCCAGCCCAACAACAGCATATGTTACGGTGGCTGAATCAGTCATGATGTCCCATTTCAGCTTCTCAGAATGCATCCAGTATTTTTAGCCAATATAAAATCGCTAAACTGGCTGGTTCTCAAAAAAGAAACAGACTTGAGAACATCCACATCTTTCTCCTAGCAGACTGTGAAAAGACAGAACTTCCTGTTTGACTCCAAAAAGGAAACACCCCACAGAGGAAGCAATACTGCAACTTCACAGTTCCAGGGAAGAGAACCCTGTGCCCTGGTGCAGTTCTTCAAGGCAAAGCTGTAAGCACTAAGGACAGCACTCATACAAGTTTTGTTGGTTCGTGCTTTTGCAAGCTCCCTGGTTCCTCTGGAAACTTCACAGAAATTAAAACTATATTCTTTTGTCTGTAGACATAGCCATGGTCAGATTCTTGTGACTCACATGAGCCTCTCACAGGTTCAGCCAATGGAACTGGAAGTGGGTAGTTCCACAACGGAGGAAAAAACCATCTAAATAGAGCAGAATTGGACTGTGAACCTCACTGCTACAAGACACTGCTGAGATCTACATCTTGGCTCAGGAAAACAAAGCAGAAGATTTTTGTTTAAAACAATTCCCTCAGGATTGTTATTTGTTTGATTTTTCAGTACAGGACTGAACTGCACTGATTCAGCATGGCAGCTCTTGTAATCCTGTATAGGTTAACATTGGCAATAATACAAATACAATTCTTGGGCACAAGTGCATCATCATTAGATCAGCAGGATAGATTTCGGTTTCCAAGAACAAGTTTACTCAGCAATGTATTCTTACTGAAGAATACATAATCATCCTGATAGCTCACAAATTACATCACTCTTGCATCCAAATCATTAACATAGAATAAGAAAAATAATACAAAAATTATTTTAAATTAAATAGGAAATTTAAAATTAGTCAGCTTTTTTAAAAGATCTTGTTCATTGGATTCTGAAAAGAATATGTCTAATTAAGTTCAGTGCATCTCTCCTAAATAGTAGGTAACACTTCCCATCATTCTTGATTTCATATTTGCTTTGCTTTGCTCTTCCATTTTGTCTTATTACTCTTTTAAATCTGTGCAAATGGTTTTACTTTCCACATTTATTTTTTCTCGACTCACTTATTTCAAGAATTGTTGCTATATTAACCACTACATTTCCCCCTATCTGTGGTTTCTCTCTTCTAGGAAATAAACTGTTCCTCTTTATTTGTAATAGCTTATGATTGGTAATTCAGTTCTTCTGAGGAAAGTCTAAGTTGCTTTATATGTGACAGCCATTTATTTTATCAACAGCAGGACCACAGACTAAAAACACTAAAATGATCCTGCCTGAAATACCTGAAGTGCTCAATCCCACAGAGGTGCACTGATATTAATGTATCCCCACCTGGGAAGAAAATTATGCGATAATTTCATGCTGCATCCCATATATTTTAACAAAGATTTCCTGAACAAGCATACTCGGAGGCTAGTGTCATAGACTCACAAGAACTAAAGAGAGCAGAAACTGAAGAAACTGGAATGGTGATGTTTTAACAGGATGACAAAAAGAAGCAGAAGGCCAACTTAGCCTAGATGGACATTCTAAATCATTATTCAATTCTCAGCAAGTGCATTGACTTGTCTGGAAGAATAAAATAGAAAATTAGCTAAAACTAAAGTGTGCAGAGTTCGGGAATCTTCGATTGGGAAAACCAAAATTATTTTCTCTGAAATAACTCTATAAGTAAGCCAGCAGAAGATTTGGACTCTTTCTCCCACAAAAAAAAAAAAAACCCTCTAGATGTATAACTGAAAATACACAATTTTTTTATGTCATGTTGGGTATTCCACTGGCAAAGCAGCAGCCATGGTGGATTACTTTAACTCTCACAGGTAGGGCAGACTACCCAGGTTTTCCAGAACAACCACTGACTGTCATGGAAATGCCTCATTGAGAGGCACCTGAGGAGTTTATTCTATTTAAATAGTCATTCCTCTAACACTGCTTCTTCTTTGGCAAGGTCCCTGGTGCCAATAAAGTGGTGTTAACAAATTCTAATTTACCAAGGGCATAACAAGAAACAATGTCTGGAAGGTCTAACTGGGCAACTTCAAATCAGAAATAAGCCATACCTTTTACCCAGGAAAGTAATTAACCAAGACATTAATGATAGAGATTACTGTAAAATTTGCTGATTCTTTCTACTTTGATGTACTAAAGCCAAGACTTGAATGCCTTTTTGGCAAGGATTCTTTATCCAAACATAAACACTGCTGGGCTTGGTAAAGGGTACTGTATAAAGTGCAATTGCTTGTGATGCATGGGCCATCAGGCCAGATGAGCTAATGGTCTCTTGTGGCACTCTGCTTTATAAATCTATTAACTAGAATTTGGGATTTATAGAGTAGTGGGCCAGAGGAACAACTGTGATTGAGGTTGTACAACCAGTTCCTGTCGACTCTATCATGTTCTTTTTGGAATTGTTGGCAAAAAATCCCATTGTATGAGCAATACTTGCCACCAATCACAAATGGAGAAAGCTTTTATAAATGAGAGTGAGAAGGCTGAAGGGGTGAAACAGCATTTGTTAGTTGTTACATCTATAAATACCTAGGAATTTGTTTCTTGGTTAGCATTTAGAGAATTCAGTCTCAATGGCAGTTGCCCTGATGGAAACAGAGACCTTCACACCAGCCTGCTGTGAAATAACAGGAAATATACTAATCACTGCATAAGCTTGAGCTTTGACAAATTTAAACCTACTTTTCATTTTCTGTTCCATTTCTAACAAAATCAAATAACATGAAGTTTGACAAGTCTCATGTTACCTTACAAAACATTTTATTTGGAAAGCTTAACCTAATCAAAGGCAAATCACTCTCAGGAAGCGGAACTGCATCGCTGACCCATCAATTACCCTCACTGTAAAATATATATTTTTAAAATGTCCTAACATCTCCTTTAATGCCAGCTCTCAGAAAGAATTTGCTTATAAACTTCAATTTTCCTTTAGTGCTTAAAATGCAGCAGACATAAAGAAACAGCCCACAGGCTTGTTCACCTGCAAAAACCCTGACCAAAATTGGACTTTATTATATTATATTATTATAGACAGAGACATCAGTAAACAGAGCAAAATCCAGGTCCTAGATGGTTAGAGCTCACATGTAAGTATCATCATACGTATGTCATGGAGCATCACTGTTTAATAGGCTTCAAAATGCTGACTGTGTGTTCTCCATGTTGACCCATCTCTACAGTGCCATGAATAATGGCAGCTCTACCACTGATCTCCTGTTGTGTTCCCAGTCTGTTTCATGCCCTGGGTGATTTGAAAATCAGCGTATATCCCTCTTCTAGATGGCCAAGAAAAGCAGATGACAGATCTCAGCAGGGAGGACAAGAGGCCCCATATGGAAATAGAAGAAACAAAGATAGCTGGGAAACACAGGAAAGGAAACCAATATGCAGAGGTGGGAGAGCATCTAGTGATGAATGCAAAGCACCCTCAGCTTGGTTCAAAAACCACTGTTAATACTGACGGATATTTCTCACTGCAGCAGTTGAATGGAGCAGTTCCCCTGGGGGGCTCCCCATGTTACAACTCATGAACACACAGTGCTGTGGGCACAGAGCTATCCAGACCTGGCTTCCTTCAGAGCTGTACAGCAACCAACAGCTGCAGCTGTCATCCCACATTTTTACCACTTTTTCCTCTCCAGCAATGTTTGGTCTCTGTCGCATTCCCAAACTGCTGGCAGAGAAAGAAGCTGTAGTTACAAATGTGCTGACTTGCCATCGTAACTGGATTGCAGTAGCATGGACAGTATGGAAAAGCATAGAGCTTCCACTTTTCTGGAAAGGGGAGATGGTGGAGTGGAGGGAAATTATTCTCAGCCTCTTGTCCCTACCCAGCCACCAAATTTCACAGGGTTCGTAGGCATCTTGCCCATCGTAGACATCTCGCCCCACTCCTGGCAATATTCAAAACAGGTTGGATGGGGCTCTGAGCAATCTGGTCTAGGCAAAGGTGTCCCTGCCCATGGCAGGAAGGTTGGGACAAGATGATCTTTAAGGTCCCTTCCAACACAAGCCATTCTGTGATTCTATGATTCTATGATTCTATGATTCTATGATATTCAACACATCAGCACTTAGAGCAGATCTAGAAAAAAAAATATCAACAGGAGGGAAATGTAGGTGAGGGATAGAGGGGAAGAAATGACTGACAAATACAGGCAGATGACAAATAAGTGCTCTTCAATCCAACGAGAAAACCCATTCATCCTGAAAATACCCCTGTGTGCCACAGCCTTTTCTACAAAATTCCTGGCTCCCATTCTCTAAAGAAAGGAAAGATTTATCCCAAGCTCTGAGTTTTAATTCCCCCATAACTATCTAGCCCTGTAATAGTATGGTACCACTATTGTTAGCAACAGTCCTTAGCTTTGCCTTGAATTTTCAAGGCCTCAGGACAGAGCTTTGTCTCTTTCTCCACCTGATCTTTTCGTGGCTTGGCTGCAGTTTTACTTTAATTTTGTTTAGCTGACACAGTAATTTAATTAGCCAGGTTGCCTACAGCTGATTTGTTTTACTTAGGTTTATCTTCATGTGGTACAACTATAGTTTTATAGAGAGAGAACTAACAAGCAAGTAGTCCATCTGGAATGAGGTATTTATGGCTCTAACGCAGGGATGTGGTATAGAGTTATACAAGCCTGGAACATCAGAGACTTTCAGAGAGGGAGACACAGGATATGGCACACAGGATTACAGTCAGAGGGTGATAAGAAATAGGGCACAGGCTGGCACTGGAGACTTCATCACCGTAAATAACTCATCCATGGTCAATGAAAGGAAACGCTGGACAAACGTGGGTTTATAAAAAACATAGGAACAGTATCTAACATACAAAAAGAACATCAAATATAGACTACTTGGATGCAACCTGGAGCTGCAGGCCAATGAAGAATAATCAAAGGCATAAAAGTGTGTTAGAAAACATAAAAACACCACAAGTGGACCCTAGGGGAAGTAAGAAGAAACCATCAACATAAACATCATATTCCTCCCAACAAACCATTCCAGATGCTAATGATTTGTCATAAAATCAGCACTTCTCAGCACCACAACCAGACTGAAACCACCAACCCCAGGGCCCACAGAAGAGAGAGCACAACACCAGGAAAAGGGGTAGAAACTAAAAAGTGTGAGCATAACTACTGGAACTGATTATTTTTTATGAATCAGTTAAATCCAGCCTAATAATGATCAGACTTTTATGATTTCAGTTATACTAGCAATGCCTTTACTTACATTCATCATGTGCTTGCTCCTGGCCATTATACAAGATTTTGAGCATAATAACCCAAACATTAAATACTGCCCTCCAGTCCCTCCCTTTGGGAGGAAACAGATATTAGGAATCTGCATCATCTATTGCAGAGGCCCACTGAGGCTAAAGGATTGAGCCTACCTAATGGGTGGACAGGGTTGTCTGAGGTATCCTTACTGTTACAAGGAGATGATTTAAGACTGCCTAGATTAGTCACAGTAATTATTTCAACATTAGTACTCAGTAAAAAATGGCTTTTGCCTTTTATGATTATGATTTATCCCTTCACACATAGAATCCTGACCAGAAAGGACTAATGGAACATAGCTGCACAACGAAAAGCAAGGTATCATCTCCCACCCCTGAGAGAGGCTGTTTTTCCAAGCACCCGCAAGGATTCAGACCTGTCCATCAGCCCCAAGGACCACAGTTACAGGGAGAGAAGTCTCACTTCATTGCCTCTCCTCTGAAGTTGTCAGAATTTCTATACATTCAGCGTGGGACTAGAAGCTAATAAATGCAGAAACCATCTTTATGATTAGGGGTATTGACTGTGCTTGTGTAATTGCCTTGCTACAAATTTAAAATAGTCCATTATAGGGTCTCTGTGGAAATTATTGTGCTAGTTAAAATACAGATAATTCATTTCTGTACATTGCCACTATGTATAGTTTCATTTGGGGGGCAGAGAGGAAGGTTAAAAACATACATTTTCTAAAAATAGTCTCTTCTTCCTCTAATGAACCAGCCCCAAAGCCTAGCTCTTACACAGATATTACAGTGCTGTAAAAATGGACAGAAATAATGGTGTTCCTATTTAACCAAAGCTTTTCACATTTCTAAATTCTGTCCCTCCTTCACCGCCATAAATAAAACAGTTGCTATGGTACAACATGAAACCAAACAGCTCTTTCTCTAGGCCAAGGAGAACAGCCTACCTCACCAAAAGTAGCAGCTTGTCTTTCAAAGCTGAGTGAAAATAAAGGGAGGTTCATTTCTAAGCTTTGAATTCCCTTATGAAAACCTGAATAGAAACACATGGAATACATATAATCTACCACTGGCTGGCAAGGATGCAAAAGGATTTTTCTAGGCCTGTAGGTTATTAAGACAACCCACTCATAAACACCTCTGACTGTCAGTAAATGAGTCACTAAATCTCAACCAGGAGATGAATAACCATTTTAGGGAAGCAACTGTGACCTCAAGAGGCTCTTACTTACTTTGCAGCACAGATGAACTGGGAATTGGAAGAAACAGTACTACCATCTTCAGCAGAAAAACATCCAAGCGGTGCACAAACGTGACTGGATGAAGTCCCACAGTGCGATCACTGGATGCAATTCGCATCCTATGGCCCACTGGAAAATCGCACACAACAGTCACATGCCCTGCTGAGGGCTCAAAATAAGTCAGCAAAGGCTCTGAGAACCAAACCTAGGAATTACAGGCTCCTGCTCCAGCCACTACAACACCAGCAACAAAGAAGGATGAAAGTTTCAGAGTCACCCTGTGGACACAAATATAGCAGCAGGGCAGTTTTCCTGCTAGTATGAGCATGTAGGCACGTGTGTAATCACTACATACAGAACCTCCTACCTTTCAGTCAGGATTTTTCACTTGGAAAAGCTTCAATACGTGCAAATAAGCTCAAAGCATCCAACCATCTATAATGCAGGTCACTTCCTTAGACTTGTGACTAAAGGTATTCTTCTTTTCAGGAGAAACATTTCCAATGTCTGTCAGACAAGAATTATGCACAAAAATGATACCTTTCCCTTTTTTTAAAAAAAAAAGAAATTTTAATAATAAATTTTCAACTTTTTAAAATTACATTTTATCTCAAACATCATTAATTGTTTTTACAAACTCTTGGAGAACAGGGTTTTTAACAACATATAGTATTTCTTTATCTAAGATGGAACAGCTTATAGACAAAACTGTGACCTGCAGTACTGTGTATTCAAGGCTGCAAGTTCATAAAACTACCAACAGAATTATTTCTTCAATAAATGGAAAATCATAAATTGCATGGAACATTAGACTCCTGTCCCTCAAAAGTGAGGAATGTGGCTTCGATGTCTTCACAGCAATTCATGGGCTACTCTGTCTCAAATTTTCACTCCAGAAGAAATATGTAGCTTAAAAGAATTTAGGACTGGGAAAACTCATACACATGCTGAGTGATTCCCTAAAAAATATAGCCTACTAAGAGCATAGTGATGACTTAGGGAAGATAGAACTGACTTCTCGAAGGACGTCTATTTGCTATTCTGTCACACGTCAGCTGCATCGTATCAATATCTGCTTCTATACAGCTCCATGATTCAAACGAGTAATGTTCAAGAAGTCTGTCTTTCTCCCACTTCACGATGGGTTTTTTCTGCTGGTGATGCTTTTAAATTATGTTTCAGGATCTCATCCAATAGCACACAGCTTTTTCCTCAAGCAGAAGACATCCAGGGACACAAATATACAAGCTGGTCTTCATGTCCACATTCTTTGTAGCAGAAATATTGAGTTCTCCTGATGTCAAAAAGCGCCGCGGTGCAAGTGATGCAGCCGTAGTGGTCAATAATGGTCCTACGGTGCAGGCTGATGGCTGAGGACAAACTGTGAAAAATACCAGAGTAGAAGAACCTGTCAAAGAACGAGCACGGTAAGGTCATTCAAAATTAAGCATACTATTTTATTATCTTATGTAAATAAAAGCCATTAATTAGGAATTCATTATACTAAAATTGCTAAATAGAGATCTTGTCAAACCCCTGCACACTCTGCACTTATTCCTGGCCACTAAACTTCACAAGGTACTGAGATGATCCTGTCCAGTGCTATTGTGACCCTCTATTATCCTATTAGCTGCAATAGGATTTAAGAGAGGATTTAATCATTCCTTTTTTAAACAGTTGTCTTGACTTAGGCAGCCAAAGAACATTAAATGTTTCCTAATTAATCTTCCTTTTTTTTACTTTCTTTAATATGGGTTGGAAACACCACAGCCAGAACACCACACCTTCCCAAGAAACCACAATCTACACGAACTTGGGAAGGCTGTCTCTGGCAAAAAAAATTTATGTGATACTTTCTCATGGCCCAATTTGGAATAAAACCTTGGGAGTGCAAATGAGAAAGAGAAGTGGGAACACAGTAATTCTTCCTGAAAACTGAAGGGATAAAAGTCTGAGTTTGCTTAAAAGATGACTTTGTAGATTACTGAACCAGTTATCCCTCCATACTGACCACATCCAAAACCACTCAAAATAGGAAACTTGACCAAGCTAAACAATTTCATATTTAAATAGATGAATAATGTTAATTTTCATTACATGAAAACTTTTGGCATTTTAAACCAGCTCTTATGAGAAGCAGATCCTTCTCCCTCCTTTTTAGACCTCCAGCAATCATTTGGAAAGCCATATACAATTTTCTGCATATTCTCCTCTAACCAGTAGACCTTGAAATCAATGGCATCAGCAAAGCAGAGAGAACACCCTTACGTTTCGTTGTTGATTGTCAGTTCTTCCCATTTAGAATATTCATTTCTCATCCTCACTTAAAGAGCAAGGTTCTGACAGTTACTGCCAAGCCCAATGCCACATGAAAGCACATTTGGCAACCTCAGGAATAGGACTGAGCTGTGGGAAGATCCTCCAAGGCTGTGAGAGAAAAGGCCTGCAGCCATTACTTTCTCCCATTCTACTTGCACCTCCTTTAATGGAGGAGAAGGATTGCAACCTCATCTCTTCTCTGCCTCTTCAATGGAGTTTGGTTCTACAAGTCAGGCAATAGAGGTATCTGCACAGCACTCATGTGCCATGGAAAAAGGGTACTTCTGCTCTAAGAAAGGCAAATAAATTGATGGAGGAGGGAACATGTATTGTCTCTCTCAGCTTGTAAGAATTTAAGCACCCTGCTCTGAGACTGAGTGTTATTTGACCCAAGATGAATGAAAGTTCTGTGCAATGTAGTTTCACACGCCTGTAGCCATCTCATCCTGCACACTCAACACTTCCTTTGAGAACCTGACAAATCTTAGAAAGCTGGAGAAGATTGGGTGACACCAACATGGCTGCCTTTTGGAAAAACTGTCAAACCAACCTTTTGGAAAACACCCTTTTTTTCTAGGACTACAGCCACACACACAGCATACACAACCATCTTACTCCAGAACAACTCTTCTAAAGCAGAGCTTCCCACAAAACCATAAAAACAACCAGAGACCTCTGCTGCTCCTGTGGGATATGTGAAGAAACCTTGGCCACACTAACAAAAAGAGTTTTACAATAACATCATTAACACTCTGTTACTGACAAATTGATCAGCATTGAGCACCCTCAGAAATGCTGTTGACATACTCTGGTCAAACAACCTAAGACAGCACCAGAAGTAAAATAGCACAGCTGCCGAATTCATACCACAGTGCCTTACAGAGGAAAGTTTAACCAATATAAGTCTGTGTTAAAAGGAAGCTTTTCACCCCTAAGAGTTTATCATTCTACTAAGAATGCCAAGAACTGAATTCAAGGTATAAAAGGTAATCAAAGAAGTGAGACAAAGCAAGAATTTTTTCCTATTCATATTACATTGAATAACAAGTCTTCCTAAGCAACAGCTCAGGACTCAACAGCTCAAGCACTAGCAGCTAACAGAAAAGTAGGGTTTTTTACAAGAGACCTTTTTTTGCTTCTCTTTCACAGGTAGGGTGCCTAAAACACTCCAACTCCTTTGCTCCCATCTCTGTGTTTCTCATTATCCAGCTGTTCTCACCCTGTGATACAAATGTACTTTCTCAGTACTCTAAGAATCCAGGACAAATTTACTACTAATCTTGTTTTGTCACAAAATATATCAGACAGTAAATAAGTTAAGGATTAAGTTTCCATATTCTACTTTACTGATGTCTCTTAGCATTGATTAACAGGAAGAGATTTGAAACAGCACTTCAAGTTATTTCAAGAGATTTGAAAGATCACTTTATAAGACAATTTCATATTTGGTTTCTCTGCCTGCATTTGGCCACTTATTGCCAGTTTTGATTCAGTGGTGTGGACATCAAATCACTAAAAATTACAAACCAGTCACTGGAAAGCCACCATAAGACAGTGTCTTTGATCAGTGGTCATGAGATCATGACTTTTCCAAAGGTGCCTATGACAGTTTTGCCAATCATCCCTGAAGAAGCCTATCTCCTCCCCTCTGCAATAGGAAGTGCAATAGGAAGACTGAAATTTGGCTTCTAACCCCTAATGCAGCTCCAGTAAGTGTCCAAGAACTGTAGCAAGATGCTGCATCAGTAAGCAAATAATAAGAGACAAAATAAAAGAATATTGTTTCCTGGAGCAGATTTTTCTAATTCTATGAAGATTAATATTTCACATGTAGTCTTTTCTGTGGAGTGAGTAGGATGTCACTTAAGTGGGATGTACCACTGCCTCTTGGAGAGTTGCATCTGGATTCCTGAAAACACTAATTTTCTCATTTTGCATGGAGAGAGGGAAAAAGAAGACCCAGAGTTAACAGCTTCTATTGAATGTAGAATAAAACCACCTAGGAGGTGGATTTTAAAACAAAGACCTAGAGGAAAAGTATAGTGTGCAACTTCTATCAGAAAACACAAAAAGAAAGAAAAACCAAGGGACACTATAGGAAGGAAATAACCACAAGGCTTTATGTGTGCATGGCCTGGATGATGAGAAACATTGAAAGAGTGATGCTCAGATATGCGGTACAGCCAATCACAAAATAATCTCATAGCTGTTTGTACTGAACTGTTAATGCAACCTGCTTAGAACAGACAAAAAAAAGGGACACTGCAGGGCACAAACTAATAAGTTGTTCAAAGGGACCAAGGCAAAAAATGCATTTCCAATCTGCTCTTACAAGGGGAGAAAGAAAAGATTAAAACTTTCAAGAGTGAGAGAGGAAAGTAAAAAATGTAAGACTTGAGATTTATGACTTGTGAAGAGACTGCAAATGCAAATATACCTCTGGATAGGATGGCAACCCTCTGACCCATGCATGCGTTGATAATCATTGCTCTAAGAAGTACAGGTAAACAATTTAGCTTAACCAGGAAGCAAAGAATAATGCAGAACTCAAGGGAAAAACTATTACTTTTTTTTTTATATTTTTATATATATTCCCATTGTATTAGTCTGTATTATTCACTAAAGTAAAATATATTTTATTAATCACCGCCAAATTGGTAACGGTAATAAACAGGAGCCAACAGACATATTTGACATCAATTATTCTTCGTAAGTCATAAATAATGAAAGGAAAACAGAGATTCTTCCCGGGGAAAGCTACTAATGCATTATGTCTAAAACAGAGTAGGAGCAGTGAAAGTGTGTTTGTAAGAAGGTTACATGCAATCACTTTGAGTTTCTGCTTCCTGTTAGAACTAGGAAAATATTTAAGCTGTACTCACTGAACATAATTACAGATGCTTTCAAAGATCTTTAAATATTTAACTACTTAATCTTCACAATATCTCAATTAAATAGATGTTTCTTTGTACCCCCAATTTACATGAGAGAAACATCTTTTATAGCTTATTTTTAAAAGTGGTTTTGTTTCTTTTATGTAATGCTGGAAACTAAAAAAAACCCCACTGTACAGAGGCCTCTGCAGGTGCAGCTTTGTAGATGCAGACACAAATGAGAAGTTTTCTGCTCTTTGATTACTGCTGCCAGTCAAGCCAATATTCACTACAGGCTTCAAAATGTGGAGGCAATTAAGTAAAAGGACAAAACCATATCTGCAAATTTCAGCAGAGGCTCCTTCAAAGTTCAGCACGGAGAAGAAGGGCCCTGCTCACGACTGCACACCTGGCTGTGCCAAGAGCAGACTCTGCAAGTTCTTGGCACTTCAGCTCCAGCTGAATCTATTGATGGATGCTGCTTTTCTGAGCCAAATTTCCAAGGCAGAGGGAATGAAAGGAAGGCAACAGGCTTATTTTAAACTTGACATTTCAGCAGAGCAGATCTATAGAATAATTGGAAAGACTTCCAACAAGCATATAAAATTTATCCATATATTTTGACCAAAGAACTACTGGTTGATCTAGCACTAGATTGAGAAGCTGAGTACAAAAGAATATAGAAATCGTATAGCTAGATGAATTAACTTGGATGTTCCTAGGGCATGCTATTTTTTCATAGAAAAGCTGTAAGATGTCATCTGTACCTTAATTAAATTTTTAGAAGTTCCCAACTGAAGAGCAGTTACCAGACAGCGAGAGAGAACAAAAGGAGAAAATGGGGTTTCTGCTTAATCTTATTGTGTATTCTGCATGGGCATATGATAAAAGAAGCTGAATCTTGAACAAGATGACATATAATCGTGTTTATTTTAATTAAAAATAAAGAAATAAACAAACCAGACCCAGAAAAAAATAAAACCTAACATTATTTGTTTCATTTTAAGCCACTCCCTAGGACTAGGATAGGACTATTGGGTAACACAGAAACACAGAGCACACACATCACACATGCACAAGAGTCCCCCATACTACTGAAATAATAACTCTAAAAGTGCAGTATGGGGCAGATCTTGTGGCAATGGAAATGGTTATATTGATTTACTGAGCTGTGGACAGGGCAGGATCAGCATGACTTTGAAAGTTAGGATAAAAATTAGTCGACTGGAAAAAAGCAAAAGCCAGGCAGCAATAGTCATATAACAGTAACACTCACAGAATAAAGTAATACACTGTGATTAGGAGTATGGGAAAGAGACTTTACAGGATGACAGGCAATGCTGCATAAATGCTAGTGAAAGTCATTTAAGACATACAAAATTGCAATTCTGCAAGTATTTGACAACAATGAAAATCCAGGGGAGGAAATATTTACCAGAGTTGTTAACAGCACTGCAGTTACAGAGGAAAAGATAAAACAAAGCCTGGCTAGATGTTTTTTTCAAAAAAAGCCAGGAAATTTAATTTTAAAAAGGGTACAGTGGATGAAACCACAGGATAAGTTTGCCCAGGACCACTCTTCCAACATCTCAACCAGAACGCTGTAAAAGAAGGCTTACTCTGCTTAGGAAACTCTTTTGATGGGTGACACACTTCTAGCGAAAGAGAATTATTATGCCCTCGCTATTCACTCCCTACCTGGACTGCTGACTCATTGTCCAGTGCTACAGAACCTGTGCAGTGGGTGACAGACATTATTATATCCAAATTCTCAGTGACTTGTCCCAGAAGTAGCATTTTTCACCTACTTCATGCTCACATGATTAGGTCAGATAACACTCCAGCATTTTTGCCCTTCCAAAAACTTAAAGCAGCCATAAAAGCATCTTGACTGGCTGCTTAATTTGAATTTAGAGCTGGTTTTCTTTGCTAGTGTCATTAAGTAGACAAATCTTAGCTATGAACCAGAAAAGCTGGCCTGCTTTGTACTGGTGCAAATGATGACTTGAGTTATGAGGTTGAACAGGGTCTGATACCTGCTTGGAATAAAGTGGAGATTCAGTGATATTTGCTATTATATTTACAGGTGTGGAATTATGTGTATGAAAAGATTTATGAGCCTTGCTACGCCAGGAATCCTGGGGCAAGATTTTTGAAGGCACATAAATAAGCCAGCAATGTGGCTAGTGGGATTTACCAAAGCACATGCAGACTGTAAGAATTCAAATTCCACCAAAAGTCAGCGTGTGCTAAAATATTTTATAGATTCTAGGAAGTTCCCTCCTGCCAATACAAGTTCTTAAACACCTTTGTCATCTGCACTGAAGCCCCATGAGGCTGCTGTGAGACAACATATACCACACCATGGTTTCTTGTAAGGCAAAAACATCTGGAAGCTGTAAATATATAAGATTTCAAGTCTTTGGTCCACAAATCCACCTGAGTTAAGCTGAAATCAGTGGCACCTAGGGACCTATGTATTTTTGTACATCTGGCCTTAAAATTTCATGCCAAAGTTCTTTGTCATAACAAAGTTTAACAAAGTTTTTAGTTTGTTTCTCAGATGTGTGTGGAGTATCAGGTAGGTCAGTTAATATGCTGTGTTTGATTTAGGGATCCTGTGTGGAATTCAGTCTGAACTAGGCTGAGCAGAGTCACACCGTAACTGCTTCCAGATGCTCATGGAGTGCAAGATGGTTTCTACACAACAAAGTAGAGAACAGCTGCCTGAGGGGGCACAATGCAATCAGAGATGACACTCTTCAGATGAGAGGCAGAATGGAAACAGTGATCTATTGGTTTGGCCCGGAGTGAACTTCATAAAGGACCCAGGTCTGTGCCTCACCCAAGCAACTGAAGCTTTTCCAGAATATTTAATCTGAGATTTTTATCCTCTGCTTTCTAAGGGCTTCCAGAAAGGCAAATTAATAGGATTATCCCAATTTCTGAACTTGGTCAAGCCTCATTATTGCTGATAACTCATCACAAAGTAGAGTTTCATAAGCAGACAGTCTTCCCTGTAGTGCAACCATATTTTCTGAACCTTTCTAGGGGCAATCAGCATCCTGAGGGTATAAAAGGACAGATTACTTCCAATGTGAATCTGATGTAAAAGCAGGGCTTTTCGGGAGACATAGAAATAACAAAGGATTACAGAATGCTCCAAGAAGAAATGGGATGTGCCTACTGCTAGCAGTGTGTCTACTCCTAGCTAGAGGACCATTAGCATTCATGAAAGGCTGACTCACAAAGAATAACACCTCATCCCAGATGTAAATGACACTGCTCAATATCTTTTTTACTGAACTTGTGTTTGGTTAACCTGATTACAGCTTTGAAAACTGTTGACTCAACATAGTTCCTCCAGTTTAACAGGTTCAGGGTCAAAGCCAAATGCTCTGACAAGGGTGAGATATGAAAAACACTCCCTGTGACATGGTACAGAAGCACAAATCTGTCTAATGCAATTTGAAGACAGGCACTGGCAGGCAGCGATGATCAGCTGGCAAACAGCTCTGTCTCAGGACACACAAGATAGAAAGTGTGCAAAAGTCAACATATGCCAAATAGAACCATCTTTCTTCCACTAACAGGCTTTAATTATTGAATACAATGGAAAACTGTGGCAATGCAAGGCATTACTGCGTGGTAGTTATGGGAAGTGCTGACATTTGAAATAGCGGCTAATAGTGTTCTCAATTGCTTTTAGGAGAAACTAAACAGATGAATTAAATTTTCCCATATGCAAATTTCATCAGGGAGATTCAACATCTCTTGAGGAAGATGCTGGCACAAGCTTCGCTATATTTTGTTTCTGTCTGTGGTGAATGCACTGCGTGGCATAGGGAGAACGTGAGCACAATATATTAGTGAAGGACATTTGAAGAGTGAGAGCACAGCCACTTTGACTTACAATGTACACAGGAATACATTCAGAATTATAACTACAAGACTAGTAGGCTCACTGAAGATAGGGATGGCTGAAGGGAAGAAAAAGCAATCACAGAAAGCAAAATTCAATAGCAGAGCAAAAGTCTAGTAACTGGTTTGAAAGGAGCTTTGCATCTCTGTGGGGCATGATATGTGAGTGGAATGTCTTCAATCAGAAAGTGCTTTAAGATAATTAAAGCATTTTCACACTTTTAATGTTCTCTAAATGACTGAAAATGTCAAGGTTGCACCCATTTGAAGCATAACACACACACAAAATAAAAAGAACTTATCAAATCCCTGATGCTGCCAAATGTTGAATATTTGGTGAGAAGAGCACAGTGCATACCAAAGCAGCAGATCACATCAGTATGAACTGATACAAGTGCAGGCTGCAGAGTTATCTATGCTGAGTAATTCTGCACTCAGGAAAGTTGATCCATGTTTATCTACCGTAAGAGGAGAAAATAATTTGTTCCTCTATCTCCAGTTAAACCAGAGAGTGAAAATACCAGCTCAAAGACCCTTGCACTGAAAGAATATATCCATAGCCAACACAGGCACAGAGGTAAAACCTGACATCTGTATTTATACCAACATGTAGGGCTGACTTTGAGGTTACTCTCACTCATCCCTCAACAGATGAGCCATCACACCTACATCAAGGAATTACTCAAAAACCACTGAGGTTGCACCTAACCAAAGGTCAGGGTGAGCCCTCACAGAAAGCAAGGACAGGTAGCTGGGGGACTATAGCCGGCTGATTTTTCCTGATATAAGTAGATCACATATGCCAGAGATTGAAGGGCAAGATGGTGGATAGGGTTGGACATGTTTTTGTCCACGGAAAGTCAGCAGAGATCCAAGGTGTAAGTTTAGTGGGAACTTATAGACAAACCAAGTTACCAGGATCATCACAAAAATGTGGGATAAAGGGAAGGGTCTGGGATGGTTCAGTCCTCAGGAAGTACTTCTTGATTCACCAGCAATGTTGAGAGATTCCTCAGCAATTCTTCATGGCTCCCTCTGCATAAGCCCAAACTTTGCGTTTAACTGTCCCCTATCTCAGGTAACAACACAGGCAAACAAAACCCCTGAAATCTGGCTATCAGTGCTAACAACTGGTTTGAAAGCTGTGAGGAAACGTCGTTTTTACTATAAGTCATGGAATAATAGAATCATGTAGGTTGGAAAAGACCTCTAAGATCATCAAATTCAACTGCTAATCAAAAAGGCAAATGAAAACAGTTGTAAGAATGTGTCTATTTTACTAAAAAAAGTCATCAAAATTTTGCCATCTTATTGAAAAGAACCAGGTATATTTTAGATTTTGTTCTCTTTCAAATTGCTTTGTTTTCTCTTTCATTTCCTGTTACATTAAACCACACCGATTTGTCAAGAATCCTGAGTGCTTTCTCTTCCCTTACTCTCCTGAACAATGTACTGAATGCTACAAATGAAACAATTTGATCCTTTTCATGATTTTACATTGAATGTCTTGAATAAAATAGAATGTTTTCACCATTTTTACACAGAGCATTTTATTTTTTTCTTTGTGAATATCACAAAAAATCATGTCAGCACTTCTGTAATTAGATGGTTTTGACTGATTACGGGTTTTTTTATCACCTCAGGCCTCTTGAAGATACAACTCTGAATTCCAAGTTCAGAGCCCTGTTACTATAATACCCTTCCCCAAACCCCCTCCTCACAGTTCCTGCAGCACAGGCTGTTACTCACTCTCCTCAGACATGGCTTTCTCCAAAAATTAACCTTCTCACAGATGCAAAGAAATCTCCAAAAGTGTTTCTAGAGATAAAAATTTCTTACTTGCTGGCAACCACCACAACACTGCCTGTGGGAGGTATCATGGTCTCTACTTCACAATTAGGGAAACTGAGGCACGTATTTCAATGATTTGGCAGTCTGAAAGTTTGTGGCAGAATCCAGTCTGATACACAGGGACAGGCAGAAGCAAGATCTACAAATTTACTGCATGCATCCAATTCTTTATGATATGAATTCATATAAACGCAGGAGACAGCCTGGTTCCTTCTCATGACTGTGAATGTTCCAGCTACTCAGTACAAACTGTGACAAATGGTAACATTGACTTGAAGGAGTCTTGTGAGGCGGCAACATTCAATTCATTTCTTTCTGCAGTTTCAAACAACTAGTGTTACGCTGGGGAAAACCCAGTGCATCTTCTGAATGCATTTTACCCATCACAAAAAGTAACAACTCTGAAGTGATGTATTAAAAGCAAGTGAGAGTGTAAGCCAGAATGATTTACACAAAGAACTCTGTCACAAGCAAATGCAGAACGTGGGCTTTCACTTATCTTGGGCCTAACTTAGATGGATTTTTCTCTGAAGGGATGGATATAAGGATTTGTAGCAGAATAATGATGTATAAAATATCGTCTGGTTCACATCCTTGTCTACCCTGCTGCTGAGGAGGGACAAGCTATACTCCTACTCCTTTTTTATTTTGTCATTGACCTTCACTATTAGTTCAAAGCTCCTAGACATCCAGCCATCCAGTCAAATAGGAGCTGCAATGACCCAAAGACCTTTTCAGGAGGTCTCATGGTATTCCCAGGAGACAGCTCCCATTCAGACTATTTGAGAAAGAAAACTGACATTTCTGAAGCTCAGCCAATTTCTGGCGATATCCAGATTATCAAACATATCAAGCTATAGAGACCTCAAAATAACTTAACCATCATAGTATTTGTGCATGTTTTAATAAACGTTTTCACTAAGAAAGAAGCAGCCCTCCCGAACCAAGGAGTTTATGGGTCTTCTATCTTGGTTTTGGCAGCACATGTAGTCAGACAAGTGGGTATATTCAATATCTCTGGAATGCTATTAAATGCCAAGGAAATCGTATAACAGTATCCAAGATGTTTTCAGTAGTTTTCCTATCCTAGTTCTCCTGTACATCGAGCTGAGCTGCAAGAATGGAATCCCTAATGTGTATCCCATGTTAAAAGAAAGCCGGGAGGGAAGATAAGAGGAGTGTCTCAGGGGAGGGGAATACAGTATTGCCATTTGAAACAGTCAATGTGGAACAAGTATAATGAAAATTCTGAATATTTTTGACCACTTGATAAAACAGAATATGTATTATTGGCCCACCTTTCAAATGGGACTCAGGCAGGTCCCTCCAGGGAAACACTTCTGTAGTGCAGTGTTCAACCTCTTAAAAAGAGGTTATTTCTTCCCACTGATAATGAAAGAACTCTCAGACAGACAGCTCAGAGTAGGTCACTGTGGACCTCTAAAATCTGGATTGCTGAAGCTCACCCTGTCATTATAACTTCAAAATACACCAGTTATCAGTAAAACCCATAATGTGACTGGATTAATGTAACTCCTTCACTATCCATCATTATTCCACCCTATCCAAAGGCAGTTAGACCACCTACACACACATAGAGAATCTCTCTTCACTCTCAGTCCTTACTCTGCAAAACTGTGCCTCCTTTCACATAAAAATAAGAAAAAATCTGAAAAAGACAAATCATCTAGATTGAGATGCTATGTACAATCATTCTTATTGCCTCCTTTCACTTATGCATTTTCTCTTCTCCTTCTCTTCTCATGGATATTCCTCTTCAAAGTTTTAATCATATCAATTTTCTCCCCTTTGTTTTTTATGCTTTTCTCCTTTTCACCTTTTTTTTTTGGCCATGTTGTCTTCTGCTTCTCAGTGGGCTGATTTTGAATTCAATTTCCTTAGGCCATTGCCTTTACCTTTTTGCCCTGCTTTCATCTTGGAGTTCTTCCTCTGCCCTTCCTTCTGTGATTTCCTGGAACCCTTCATCAAGATTCTGAGAATATTTCCCCAGGAATCTCTCCCAATCTTATTTCTGCCTTTTGCTGTTACATACGAAAAGAAAGCTTGTCAGGCTTCGTTATCCCAAATCAATGATGGTATCTAAACCATTTAATTACCAGCCCAGCTGGTCTCAGTGACCTGCACACCTCTGCACCATTAGATGTTTATACTAAGCATATTCAACATAGATTCATAGAATGGTTTGGGTTGGAAGGGACCTTAAAGATGATCTAGTTCCAGCCCCCCTGCCATGGGGCTTGCACTAGCCCAGGCTGCTCAAATGTAAAATATTTACTTACATGGATGAAGACACTGAATCAGAGAGAAGGTAATATTCATTAAGTCAAAGAGCTCCAGAATAGCCAGTGTACTGCAGGAGATTAATGCTTGGTCTAAGACATTAAGACCTCTCATTTTAGCTAAATGACTGAAATATATTGAATGAGTATGAGGAGAAAAGAAGTACATGTGTTGAGGGTAAAGATTAAGCCCATTCAGATCCTTTGAGGGACTTGCTAAAGATCAGCTAATGCTTTCTGCTAGGAAGAGGCTCCCTTTGATGCATGTAAATCTCAAATGTAAGACATGCACATAAAAGAATTCCTCAGAAGGTGTGCATCAGGAAAGCATTTAGAGCCACTCTGCAAGATAAAGGCAGACAGAGGCCTCTCTGATTTAATCTGGGTGTAAGAAGAGGAAGTCTGGTTTTCATTCCTTATTTTCTGTTTGTAAAAAACTTTTCTATACAATCCATTTGATCTTAAGTAACCAGTTTCATTCTCACATTATCCAAGAGCATTCTTCTTCCAAGGATGTAACCTGAGGCACTGGGACATCTTTAGTGCTGTAGGAAAGAAACTAGTACCTTAAAATTATATTGTAAGCAGACAGGCTCTTTGACATGTAAAAAGACAATAACAGAGCACAGCTAAAACAGAAGAGTCTTGTATGAACTTTGTAATATCGTCCCTGTAGACTCTGCATCACAAACCTCCCCTAACATCATGCATTCCAATCCTATTTTAAGACTCTTTCCAAACTCCCATGACTTTCTAGCAAAGCCTGGATGAGCCATTGAAGTCTTCATGTCACTCTTCCCACTGCACACAGATGATTTTTCTTGATTATTCAGAACGCGACCCTTTTCTTGCACAGACCAAATCCTCTGCAAAGAGCAGTGAAGTCCCTCCACAACGACAGTCAGCTACATCTAGAAACAGAGAAGAGTATGAGGAGTGCCCAGCTGTGTGCTTGATTCACACTCACCTCTATCAACTCACTTTGAGCAGAAATTCAGCTAGGAAACTAGTAAAGATAGAGATGTGCCTACATGGAGGTACATCCAGAAAACACCAGCCTTACACTTCAGAAGAGAATTTAAGAAACAGTTGCTAAGTGGATAAGTGGCTTGTGGATAAGTGTCAGCATAGACATCTCAAGGACTACAGCTTCCTGGCCATGAAGAATCTTGTGAGAAGTCAACAAGAGAAGACTGTATCACCTTCTTTGGCCTCTAGGGAAAACATTTTGATGTCCCATACCTTCAGTAATTCAGAATCCAAATGAGATCAAACTTCACCTTCAGTGTTGATGGCAGCATGTTTAGGATGACAGAATCATTGATTTCTCAAGAATACATGTTTTCCATTAGATTAAAAGCAGTTGTTTCTTCTTAAGAGGAAGATAAGGCTTGGTAGTTATTAAACGTGCAGTGAGAAAAACAGAAAAGGACACAGCACCAAGAGAGCAAAATAATTTCTTCAGGTATAACGAGCATTAAATTAGAAGTTTAATGATCCAGTGTAATAATTCTCTGAATTCAAGAAAGGCATGTGGTATCCAGCTGGCCAGGAGGAATTTTGACTATGTGCCACCACAAATGTAGACATTCATTTAATGTCTGTGAAACCAGACCAAAACATGAACACAAATTTCACACCAGTCAAGTGTAAAACACTTATTTGGTTTCAGGTCCTTGAGCTGATCTTTCACATGCTGCAGCTGATAATCAGATGCCCTCCCAGCTGTCAAAACATGACCTTATTCTCTGCTTGATCTGCTCCTGAGCCAATGACCACTGAGAGGCTGAAACGTCATCCCATTTCTGAATTTCTGCCGTAAATGAACTGTAACTGAGATTTAGTAATTGGGAGGAAAAGGCCTTTTACCTCAACAGAGAAGGAAAATGCACTTGCCCTACAAAAACTGCCGTTTGATTAAATCAATAAAACTACTGCAGAAGAAACTTCCAGATTGGTGAATATATGGAGACCACCAAGTCACCAATTGTATCTGCATTTTTTTGCTTTTTGTGAGTGATTTTTTAACAGATTCCTAATCCATGAAAATAAAAAGTGGATGTAAATTTCCCATGGCATGTGTTCTGGCTATTCATACTGAGAACACAAAGTAATTTTAAAGGTATACCTTTTTTGTTGCACGTAATGCATTGCCCCATGAGAGGACTGTTGCCCCCTCAAGAGTTAGATGTCCCTATTAATCTTCTCAGACTGTAACTTTCAATTTGTTCTCTTCACTTTCAGAGAGCTGAAAAAGAAAAGAAAGGAATATCAGCTCTGTACTTCAGGATAATAGCTTTCACAAAGCTATCTTTCTTACACTGTATTACAGCCTTTCCTTCATTTAATAAATTCATGTCAATTGGCAGACACAAACAACTTCGTGCTTCAGTATAATTTAAAAAGAAAAGCAGTAACACTGTTTATTACGAAAATATTGTGCACCTTAGTAAAAGGTTGTACTTACCATGAGCTTAAGTATGTAGATGGAGAGATGTCTTTGAACCCTGTGACATGGGCCAGGTGGATGAGACTGGCTAATCTTTTGGGCATCCAAGGACATCACATGCAAGAGCCGCTGGCAATGAAGTGTGGGAGGTGGTTCCGTGTCTGGTTGCTTTCTTTTTGAAGCTATCTTGAAAATGGAGAGAGTTCTTTCGCTTTTTTATCACCATCTTGCAAAAGGCACAGATGCAACTTTTGGCATGATTTCCCTTTCAGGGTATTGTTCTGTTAACGTAAGTAGGAATTTTGGATGTATTTTCTTTCTCCTCTCCTGTCTTTTAGGCTTACTTAATCTAACTGATTTCCAGAAGCAGACAACAGGAATGAAAGGAAGAGCAATACTGCCTCTTATTTTCCAGGATTTTTCTATTCTGCTTTTCTGTGTTCATTCTCTAGGCTTCTCCATGAAACCAGTGCTCCAGCTAAAGACAGGTTGTTTAAAAACAGAGACACTTAGATGACATATTTCCAGATGACATGTTCAATGTTAGAACAAACTAACCACAGAGAAAAATTTTCCCCCTCTCGTTTGATAGGTCTGTGTTTACCAAATATAATGTATTGAGTACAGAGGTACAGGGCAAGACAAGTCTGAAGAAAAAAAGCAGTGAAATAAACACTATGCATAGAAAGCATCCACAGAAGCTGTACAGATGTGATTGCTGTTACCAAGTTCCTATAGAATTATCCACCTGCTACCTACATGGGGAGCACAGCATGACAGCTAGGGTTTCACTAACAAATCCAGTTTGGAGAGGAACCTCTTTCAGTGAATACGCTCCCTTGGCTCCCACTCAGGTAGCACGGCAGAGACACGGGCATCTATGGCAAATTAATTTATTTTCAGTTATAGTGTTGACCTTCCCCACGAAGTACACCCAGAAAGGTTTGTGTATTCAGGCAATTCAGAGCTAAACTCATGGAAAATTTCATTTGTAGCAGAGCTGCAAGTAAAAGAAAACAAATAGGATAGAGAGCAGGTAAGAAGCAGTCGTCTGGCCAGGAGGTCAGCAAACAGCCTCTGACACTTGAGAAGTGGACTTAGGCAAACACACTGAGCTGGCTATTCCATCTCACAGGTTAACAGTTCAAGGACGGCAGAATATTTTCCTTGGTTGAAAGGATGTCTGCTGGCACAGGAAGGAATCTAATTCAGAGTAGTTTTCTGAAGAACAAGCTCCAGGGGTTCCCCATGACACAGTTTTCAGGTGTAAAAGGAAGAGAAGCAGCAGAGCAGAGACTGACTTTGCCCTGTCCCCTCAGTGCACAGTCAGTGCTTCCCAACCACACTGAAAATAGTTGTGTGCTACTGCAGCTGAGTTAGAACTTCATTTTTCAACACTCAAGCTAATTATTAACTTCCATGAGAAAGATACAGGTCTTTGGCATATTTATAAGCTTAAATTTATTTGGATCTTACAAAAACCTGTCCAAACACCACTATGCCCACCTTTCGGTGTGCCTTCTTTAGAGCCTGCCTCTGCTGGACTGTCCATCTCTCCTTACATTATACTGTAAGCTCCTTTAGCTATAACCATGGAAAAATGCTTTCACTGTCATTTGGGTGATCAGCACCCTTTTCAAGCTTGATTTCGGACTTAATCAATTAAGACTCATTGCAAGCCAATGATAGTAGAACCACAGAGATTCCTGTGAAAATTTTAGGAGTGTGTTCTTCCAGAGAGTTCTTGGATATCTCTGATGTGTAGCCAGTAAAACAAAGCAGAAAAATACACAAATTTAAACCTATTTCAAAAAATGTTGTACACAAGCATGAGCCAGATGTTGCATTTTACTTCACTTGGAGAGACAGTAGAGCAGTTGACAGAATTCAGTTCAGTTGGATTAATTAACCTAGAGAGAAGGAGATGATTGAAAATTCAAATTTCAGAACGTAGCCAGAATGGAAACTTGTGCCAGTCACTTGGTAGTTTGGTCAGTACCATGCACTGAAAACAAATGGATACACACATCTCCATTCCCCCAAACAGGAAACTATTAGCCAGCTACTGCCTAGTCCAGAGATACATGTAAAATGCCTTTATGTTTTCCCATAAGTATTCAGACAAGAAACTGAAGTCTACAGATCGAAAGAGGGGAAATTTAGGTTAGATAATAGGAGGAAGTTTTTTACTGTGAGGGTGGTGAGGCACTGGAACAGGTTGGCCAGGGAGGCTGTAGATGCCCCAACACTGGCAGCGTTCAAAGCCAGGTTGGATAAGGCCTTGAGCAACCTCTGCTCTAGTAGAAGATGTCTGCCCTTGGCAGGGGGCATTGGAACTAGATGGTCCTTAAGGTCCCTTTCAAACCCTTAACATTCTACAATTCTAGTCATATGGTTTCCTTTAGGTAGTCCTGTAAGGAGCAGGGCATTGGACTTGACAATCCTTATGGGTCCCTTCCAATCTGATATATTCTATGATTCTTTTGCAGTCAGCAGTCCTTGCCAAATGTGAACGTCATTTATAAATAATTTTAGTTATTGTCAATTCATTTAAAAAAGAAATGAAAAAGAAAAATCACTCACAAAAAATTTCATCCAGATGAGGATTCTTGAAAACCCCCTATTTAAGTTTATGGTTAGTGTAAATCAGATCTACTCCATTTCAGTCAAAACAACCACCTGTCAGTTCTGCTACACTTTAGATGAGCAATGTGTAGCCTGAATGCAAACTCCTAACAGAAAAAGAAATATAAACTATTCATGGGTTGTCTATGTGAGTGCAGATATACTTCTGAAAAGCAAATAGGAGGTCTACAGGTCCCAAGACATTCTGACCCCAAATCACACAATATGATACTGCCCCTGTTCACCACTGACCAGCCATTGAAAGATTGTTATACACTGCTAGACTGTCAGTGATGGATAAATTGCTTTCTTCATATGCTTTGCCCACATTTTTCCTGATATATCTAGGCTTGTGCAAGAATTTCAGTTTCAGTGAGAGCTTGCAGGCAAGAAAACAGCAATAATTTAAAGCTGTCAGGAACAGAATCAGTTATAAGCACAGGCAGCTGCCTGCAGCATCACACCCAAGAAAAACATTTGGGTCCTTGCAGTACTTGCTGGAAATCCAGATGATGCCTGTACAGAATCAACGACTTGCTACTGACCACAGAAAATTTAAAAAAAAAAAAAAGGCAAAGCAATTTAAACCAGAAATGTGGGATAATGTGGAGAAATACATAAAGAGGAAATACAAAAATTAAACCCCCCAGGAAAACAGTGAAAAGAAATGGACTGAAGTATTACTAGTGTTTTATGACACCAAGGAATTTAGGATTTATGTTCAGGATTTATGTTACTACAAGATTTAGGTTTTATAGTGCTGAGGATTCTATTGAAGGCAGCATTCTAGATAAAGATATCTACACATCAGATTTATTTCCTTTGTGCTGCCACGTCCATGTCTCCGTTTAAAAGTGAGAGAACAGGAAAACAATAAAAAAGTACAATATCATGACTCAGGAGTGATATTCCTGTTTTCTGATACCCCATTTGGATCCTTCAAACAGTGAAAAAAGATAACTGGTTTTGGACCACAGATGCATTTGATAATGTCACTGTTTCCATTTGCCTTTTATTACATAAACCAATAAAACCAACATCAGGGAGACACTCTTCCAGATAATACCCTCTTTTGTCAAAAAAACCCCTACTTGGCTGATCTTGTCCTCCCTATAAGCCCTGCATCACCTTCTTCCTTAGACCATAGTTGCAATAATACTGCTACTGCTGCTATTTAAAATGCCCACTGAGTCAGCACACTGAAACTTGAAAAGGTTTGTGTATACATACAGGATGGTTTAGAACTGACAATATTTTTGCCAGATTCTTAATGGCACTGTTCTTTAAGATACTGTGTTGCTGAATCTTTTTGCCTTCTATTCACTATGTCACCATGCACATTTTCTGCTTTGCTAGGAGATGAAGACAAATTGGATTTAAGTGTCTATTGCATTGTAATGGGTAAACATCAGTAAAAAACTGAACGAAATGCAAATCTCGAGAGAATTGTTCTTTCCACACGCTCTGAATATTGCTCTTATCTTTACCAGCAAGCAGTCTACCTGAGAACAATCTTGCAGTTTCCACATGGAGCACTTCACAGGCTTAATTAGAGAAATTCCAGAGTTCTGTTTGCCAAGACCTTTCTTCTGCTAGACACAGAGCCAGAGTGACTGAGATTGGAAAGCACTTCTGGAGAACACCTACTCCAACCTCCCTACTCAAGCAGGAGTAACTAGATCAAGTTCCTCAGAGCTGAGTCCACTCAGGGTTTTAATATCCCCAAGGACAGACTCCACTGCCTCTGTTCAACACAAGGACTGGACACTGACACAAAGACTGCATAATCAGTGACCTTCACAGCTGACCAGAGAAGCAAGCAAAGTTAAAAAAAACACATAAAATATGTATAACTTAAATTACACCATGACTTGCAGTTTAGTACAATAAAATGCTACCCAGTAATGCCCTTGAAATCACTGAGCCTATGCCCCAGTATAATCAACTTATTGCTTTGATGGGACCTTACGATTCACAGTTCACATGAACAATATCCATTTCATGGTTTCACTCTAATAAAAATTTAATTAAATAATCCTTTAAAGTATAAATCTCTGGTTTCCTGCTTACTTTTATGAGCTAAGTAGGAACTAAAATCTGCACCCTACAACCATGCTTTAAAGCATCCCAGAGGTTGCTAGCTAAAACACTGCTGACTTTAAATATTCCAGCATATTCAGAAAGAACTAGTTGATAGTCTGCATTTCTTTAATACTTGATCAGAAGACAAGAATTTGCTGCTTCCCAAGGGCCACCCTAGTCTCCTGCCATTAGGTTAATATCATTGTTCAGAGAAAACACCACAATGTTTACCATCTTAGGATCAAGCTGATAAAATTCACTGAAATCCATTTAAAAAGCAACTTGACCCTTTCAAAACAAACTCTAACTTTTCAATTCAAGCTATTTAAATGTCTGCAAGTGGAAAAGTTTTGTTCATTGCTTCAGAGGACAGCTACACCACCGTGTGAGTGCCAAGAAGCAGCGCAAGCTGATGGAGGCTGCAGCAGTTCTGATGCAGAGGGGGTCGGCACCACTTCTGAACAGCAGCCAGGGATGGGGCTCGTCATCTCCCCTGCACTGCCCACGGTACTACTCACTGTAAGTATGGAAAATCGATTTCTTACTGCCTAGCTTCATAGAGTATAGTCTTAAAATGTTCAAACAGTATTTAGCCACAAGTATTTTCACCTGAGAATTCCCTGGTCTTGTTCTGGGATCTCACTAGGGAAAATGTTGCTTTTGGACGCACCAGATGTGCAATATATTGCAAAATTCTTAAGCAGGCAAGAGTTTTCTGGAGAAATATAGGCATGCATTTTACTTACCATACACAAAGCATGGAAGATTCTTCACCACATTATAGCACTGCAAATGCATGAAATAATTTAAAATGTGCCAGTGAATAGAAGAAGTATTTGGCCTATTCTCTGTGCTGTGTGTTTACTTTGAAGGAAGGTGAAAAGAGAAATCTCTCTTCTAAATTCCTTTTGAACATAAATTTCATTGCACTCACTTCGCTGAAATTTAACTTAGGTTAATGGTGCCACCTGGTGACAAGTCTTACTCACTGTTCCCATCCCTTGTCAAGCAAGAAAAAAGAAATGTATGTAGTATAAACCATTCCCTCGAGAGTAATCCCCCAAAAAACAACATCACCTGCATTAATTACTTGTCCTAAGGAGCACAGTGTATTGTACACAGAGAAAGAACAATAAGCAATAGGAGATAAAGTATTTCTTAACATACTTTCATCTTAGACACTATGACCCACTTTGGTTTATTAGCTTGTGAAGTGAATGCACTTAATAGCACATGAAGGAAAAAGAGAGAATTAACACTAACTTGTTGGAATCTGCTGAGGATGTGGGAGCAGGGCACTTTCTCTAGCTCAAAACCTTCTTGTTTACTGCAGTGATGTGTGAAACTCTAGCATCACCTTGTACGATTTTACTACCCCCATGACTGCTGTCCCTAAACAAAAAAATGAGTGTTTGAGCACATGCTTTTTGCACCTTACCTGCTAGTAACAACTCACAAGAGAAATTATTTCTGAAGCCATAAATTGGTCTGTGCATCTCTCTCTGCATTGCAACACTGCTGAATACAATCACAAAACATTTGATGGGCAGTTCCTTTTGCGTGGTGAGACTCTTGCCTTGTTTCCTCAAGGTAAATCAGGATTGATGCTGCAGGTAACAGTACGTGGTGGGGAAAAACGCCTCGGGCAAGGAGGGGGCAAGCATGGACAGGCCAAGAAGGGCTGGAATTCTTACTCAGGCAGAGACAAGGTCAGGGGACATAGCACATCAAGCACCTGAAGCCTGTTTGTTATCTGCCAATGTGTATAATCAACCTTATTATATTACTTTCTGTCTTGCATAAAAAGTAACAAATAGTTTACAAATTGATAGCTACAAAAGCCTAATATTTAAAGAAACTGGTAGAGGAGAGTAATAGAAATGGAGATGGGAGCTTCTATTTTGCAGGAGATGCCTGGGCATAAAGTGAAGCAAGATATACAACATCATGTAACACAACTTTGAGTTGAAATAACATCTGTACAATAAAATAGCCCAACTTTGAGTTATGGATCATATTGATGGTTTCTCTACAGCTTTGCTTGCATGTAAAGTACAACTTCCCAACAATCACTGCACAACCACCACTTTAATGACATTACAGGAACAGCTTACAGGTGAAATCAGTCATTTTAGGAGTCTCACCTCAGCTTTACTCCCACCCAGTTGTCACAACACTCTATTTACAGCTGCAATCCTGCACAACAATTCCAGCAGCACAACTGCTGACTAGTCTTTCACATTTATAAAAAACAGAGCACTTAATAGAGGGCAGTATACTTGCTTTACAGTTTGCTATGCTCACCCAAAATTTGCTAATTTTTTGTAACCTCAACACTTTGGAAGGGCAGCTGAAATTACTGGACCACTTTCAGTGTATTAATGTGCTTTTGAATAGAGAACAACTGCATCCTTTCATCCCCCGGGACCTTTTACTGACTGGTATTTCCCTTCTATGGAACCTAATGAGAGACCTCCTTAATTTAACAAAACAGGAATATCTCAACTGAAGGATGGATACTCTTCTCCTAGAAGCCTACTTCACATAGTAGTCATATGCTGCAGATGCAAATTATACAAGTATCCACATGCTTCATTTATACGACTATTTAACCAAACTAGCATAATAAATATGTCCAGTTAGATACTTGCAGTAAGTGTGCAGCTGTCTGGAAGGAGGTACAAAATCACCATCAGTGAAATCCAAACTGCAGCTGCCATTAATCAAAGCTTTGCCCTTGAACACTCATCACTGGGATATTGCTGTGACAAAGTGGACTTTTACTGCTGTTTGAGATGGGAAGATTTTACTTCCTTAAAATAATTCGAGTTTTCTAGTGGTGCAGATGCTGTGAAAAAGCCAGTTTTTATGCTTGGTCTCAACAGAGCAAATAAGCAGAAGAAAGATCAAAATACTATAGAACACTAAAATTATCTGAAAAATGCTGAAGTTTTGCACAGTATGTAGAAAATCCTTATTGAAAGTATTCGTGTTTAACAGAAATAATTGATGTTTCTTGGATCAATGAACTGGAGATAATGCAGTCAGGAGAGATTTGATTGTTAGGCCAAATGAAGATTTTTATGATACTGAAGTGGTGATGTAGAAGAAGCTTTAGTCAAGATGAGGTTCCATGTGTAAACATATGCTGCTGCTGCCAGGCCCTACATCCTTTGATCAGAAAAGATCAGCAGCTGTTAAAATTATTCACCCACTGGATTGACAGGGATGGAGGGGTTTGCACAAGCTCAGGGGATGAAACCAGAGCAATCCAGAGAGCTTTCTCATGGTGAATATGGCCAATATTCATATCACAGAATCACAGAATCACTTGGGTTGGAAAGGATTTTGAGAGGCCATCTAGGCCAACCTCCCTACAGTGATCAGGGACATCTTCTACTAGATCAGTTTGCTCAGAATCCAATCCAACCTGACCTTGAATGTTCTCAGAAATGGGGCAGCTGCCACCTCTCTGGGCAAACTGTGCCAGTGTCTCACCACACTCATCGTAAAAAAAAAAATTTCTTTTATCTAGTCTAAATCTACCTCCTTTTAACTTAAAACCATTCCTCCTTGATCTATTGCCACAGGTCTTACTAAAAAGTCTGTCCTCCTTCTTCTTATAAGCACCCTTCAAGTATTAAAAAGTCACAATAAGGTCTTCCTGGAGCCTTCCCTTCTCCAGGCCAAACAGCTTCTTCCTTAATTGAAGGGGTGTTCCATCCTTGTGATCATTTTCATGACTCTCCCCTGGACCTGCTGTAACAGGTTCATGTCTTTCCTGTGCTGGGACCTCAGAGATGGATGCAGAACTGCAGTTGGGGTCTCACCAGAGCAGAATAAAGCAGGAGAAACACCTCTCTGGCCCTGTTGGTCATGCTGCTTTTGATGGAGCTCAGGACACAGTTGGCTTTCTGGGCTATGTCAAGGCTTCACTCTAGACTGTGAACTATCATTCCTTTAAAAAGATGATTAGAAACTTTCCAAAGGTTTCAGTTTTCATGAACTCTATGAGCCTTATTTTTTATGCATTAACTAGCAGCTAACCAGGGTTCTTCACAGACAACATATTTGTCCACAGAGGCTATAGAGGCCAATGGATCTACCTGGATGCAGTAAAGTCAGATTTAGCAACAAGAACAGGTGTTGAGTGATGGCTATCAGGCATATTATTTAGGCTAGACAAAAGATGCTACACACCCATAAAATCAATGGGGACAACCTCTGCAACATCCAAAGAAAAGTCTGAAGGCATATTCTGACAGTGGTTGTGAGATGTCACCCAATACCCACAGTACACGAGCTATGCCATGTCAACTATGCACACCTGGAATCACCTTCTAGTGCTGAGCTTGGATCATACTTCAAAATTATCTTAGCCTCCTGAACAGAGTAGCCATGTACACTGATTTATGGGGATGATCCCCAGGCTGTGAATGGTTGGGAAGAATGCTGGTCAAATGGGCCAAAACCTTGTCAGAAACCATTCAAGCTATTTTATGTGTAGATGATGGAGTCCCCCATGTGGAAATATGTGTTCCCAGGTTAGTTCACTAATAAAGACATTTCCAACAAGATTTCAGCTGTCAGTACATTCTTAGAGAGTGGTTTGTTGGACAGTGGGAGTGCACATGGGCAGTTAATTAACTTGCTGGAAATCCCTACTCCTGCTTGCCTTGCAGTAACTTTGTCATGTAACCATACTTGAAGTGAACTCCTAAGAATTTGCTGACTGCAGCTTCTTCTGCATTTGTAAGCCATCTGTGCAGTCCCAGCACTTGTATATATCACTTCCACATGAGATCTGTACACTTTACAGGATGCTGCTTTATGAAAGCATTATCCAGTTCAGAACAAGTAGAGAATCTCTGTCACCCTCAGCTGTGAGGTCATGCCCAAGAGGTTTGGAATTCACTCCTGGTGCCAATGAGATAGATATAAAAAGATATAACCTGTATATGGCAAATTCTTGAGGTTTTTTCACTGCACTATGGAAATTGCACTTCCAAGCAAAAGAGTGTTAGCTGGGAACTATTGTAAATTTATTGTTTAGTCAAGGACTCCTCAAAACCTTCTTTTATGCCAAGCACTTGTGAAATATCTTTTGGTTTGGGAAAAGCATTGCAATTTGTGGCACAGTTTTAGTACATA
Organism: Eulacestoma nigropectus; assembly: GCA_013397775.1. Lineage (NCBI taxonomy): Eukaryota > Metazoa > Chordata > Aves > Passeriformes > Eulacestoma > Eulacestoma nigropectus. Next base: position 5,199,156 of record VZTE01005755.1, read on the forward strand.
GCAATAAATGATGAGCAGTGGGTCTGAGGTGGGTCTGAGGTATGTGACTACCATATCTCTCATGTCCAGTGATTTCCAGGGAAAGCAATGAAAAGGAATTGTAATATTCTCTGACGCTCTTTTGCAGAAAAAAAGATGTCTGGCAGAGCAACTATGTCAAACTATAACATTTTCCTTTTTATCATGACTATTTTTGTACTACTGTTTTTTCAAACACATGATGAGGACTGGCACTAAAGACACTGGAGGAAGTTGACAATTTGAATGAATCACAATCCTAAAAAAATGCATTTGAGTTTTGTGAAGAGATTTCTACGCAGGAACGTCCATATACCCAAACCTTTGGCAGAGCTTAGCACGCATTTCCCTTACACAGTAAAACAAGTTCTGTTTCAAGGAAGGTTCTTCCAGAAACTTTCACATCTGATTTTTTTGAGTACAAATCTTTCAGAATATGAATTTGGACTGAGAAATCTTGTAGTTCTTGTATTTATCCTTAGAAGTGGTGCTGGATGAGAGCACTTTGCCAGCACGGGTTATCTCACAAACCTTGTGTAACCATATAACACAATAAAATATAAATATAACGCAATATAAATACCTTATTAGAAGGTATTTATAAGTCTATTCAAATTTATAATACAATTTGAAAATGCATTTATCCCATTGAGAACTGTGTATACATGTCCTAGCTTTCCTTTGTCTTCCCCTCTAATCCTTTTCTTATCACCCACACCGCTTAGCAAAAATTCAAGGCCGGCCCTTTTCTTTACCCAGACATCCTCCAGTACCTTACGATTGTCTTGATTTAATGCCAGCTCCTCATTTAAAAGCAAAATGCTCCTGGCATAACACTATTACAGCATTATTACTGTATTGTGCCTCACAACCTCATCCTGGTTTCTCCAGAGATCCATCGCCTCACCAACTGACAATCAATGCACAAAGCTACAAGCACAAACACAAATCTGGTGTTCGACAAATTGCCATTAGAGTTCATTTTTTAGGCCTTTCTTTAGTGAAAGTAAAGCAAACTTGCAAAAAAACAGGGTACAAAGACAGCACGGCCTTATTATATGGACCTTCACCACATATCCTAACAGTACACCAAGTTTCTGCCGGCAAATGCTGAAGGAAACCCCTCAGCACTCTGCTACTTCAAGAGAGTTGACATCCTGAGGCTGACAAAAAATATTTCAAAAAAGAGGCAAGTCCCCCAAAATGGCATAAATCCCACCCTTTCATCTTAACTGCAGAGACCAAAGCCGAAAATGGAGTGAAGTGAAGAAGATACCTAATTCACCATCTCTTGTATAAATTTACTAACTTGTTTGATTGTTTTTCTCCTTTGACCAAAATCTTAAAAGGCAGAAATTATCTTGACAGCAAAGGTCATGAATGACATAAGAGATAACAGAAAGGCACTCCAGTGGGAAAATGGGGCTTGGTAGTAATTCCCAAGCCACAAAGCCCTACATGATAAACAATACATTTTGCAAAGCTGAACAAAGAGTGCTTGTCCCTTACCTTCCCCAGAGCCCTGTCAGTTACTTTACTCATTAAAGTTCTGGATGTTCTTATTCAATATTTACAGTCCTGTTTTTAGATTACTCTAGCAACTTTTATAGTCCCAGACAAGCAGTTAATTAAAGATGTATATATTTTAATTTGTGAGGAGTATCAACTGGGATTCTTATGCTGTCACCCATACACCTCATTTAATCACCAAGAATCACCAACAAAGCTTTTGAGCAATCTCGTCCTTTTCTCTGACATGCAACCTTTGCACCACACACAGGACAGATTTTCTTGGCTTGGTGCTTTTTATGTCTCCAGCTCAGACTCCTTAAGTAAATGACATCGAAACTGGTGCAAAAAAAAACCACTGCACAACTAGATATAACGTCCAAACTAAAAAAGGTTCCTTCTCCTGCAGGACTGTCTGTTCTGGAAAACAAAGATGTTTCAGAAACAAAGCCAGCTCAATCCAGAAACAGATTTTTAAAAGCATGTTTTAAAGCAGTAATTGTTTTCACTATTCTTGTATGTTTGCTTTTTTTGTTGTTTTGCTGTGCCTGAACTCTTAGTACACAATTCAGCCCATCTAACCAGGTCATCCCAGCTCAAACAGGATCTCCTGCTTTCAAAGGCACCATCTCTTTCCATTGCCTAAAGAAATATACCCTTATACTTAGGGGTACAACCCTAATTCTAAAAGCCAACCCATTTGTGGTACAAATTAAGTGGATTGAATCTCACTCTCAGTTTCTTTGGGCATATGGATAATGCACAAGTGTTGGTTACAGTTATCTAAGCTGTTCTCTGCTCCTAGCTCAGCTCACAGAATCACAGAATCCTAGAATGGTTTGCATTGGAAGGGACCTTAAAGATCATCTAATCCAACCCTGCTGCCATGGGCAGAGACACCTTTCACTAGACTAAGTTGCTCAAAGCCCCATTCAGCCTGACCATGAAGACTCCCAGGGATGCGGCATCCAAAACTTCTCTGGGCAACCTGTGCCAGTGCCTCACCACCCTCACAGTAAAGAATTTCTTTCTTATATATAATCTAACCTTGAATATTGTGTGCAGTTTTGGTCACCACAATATAAAAAAGATACTAAACTATTAAGGAGGATCCAAAGGAGGGCAACAAAGGTGGTGAAGGGCCTTGAGGGGAAGCTGTATGAGGAGTGGCTCAGGTCACTTGGTCTGCTCAGCCTGGAGAAGAGGAGACTGAGGGGAGCCCTCACTGCAGTTACAACTTCCTTGTGAAGGAAGAGGAGGGGCAGGCACTGATTTCTTCTCTCTGGTGACCAGTGACAGGACCCCAAGGAATAGCCTGATTTGGAGTCAGGGGAGGTCTAGGTTGGGTATCAGGAAAAGCTTCTTCCCCAGAGGGTGGTTGGGCACTGGAACAGGCTCCCCAGGGAAGCGGTCACAGCACCAAGCCTGGCAGAGTTCCAGCAGCATTTGGACAATGCTCTCAGGCACACGGTGTGACTCTTGGGGATGGTCCTGTGCAGGGCCAGGACTCAATGATCCTGATGAGTCCATTCCAACTCAGTGTATTCTGTGATTCTGTGGTTCAACATGCCTTCTTTCAGTTTAAAGCTGTTCCCCCTTGTCCTATTACTCCATGTCCTTATATAAAGTTCCTCTCCAGAGAGACACTAAAGACTGGAAACTAATAAAATCAGTGGACTCTCACTCACAGAGGGTCAGAATAATGGCAAGTTTAGTAGAATATCAATAAAATATCTGGGTTTGATTTTGTATTCTTATTAAACTATTATTGCATCAGAGTTCATGAAGCTGGTTTATTCCATGATAATCACTCAGATTTCATGTTATGAGCAAGTACCTCCCAAAGCAAGACTGGCAGACTATGAGACTGGGAAAAGTCTCATTGATGGCAGTTCCATCCACTGACAGACATTCATTTGTCCAAACTGTAAGACATATAATTTCCAGTAATTAACAGATTTGTAAAAGTAAGAATTTATCATGAACAATGCAAAATACAGAGACATGTAAGTATTAATAGTTTTAACACCAGTAATAGCTCAATGTCTGCTCTGATTTGCAAATGTTCTGATTTCTAATTACTGCCTGCTATTTTGTGGCCCACATCTGCTCTAGGTAGATATCATATCCCATCTTCCACAGCGAAGACAACAAAACTGAATAAGAATAGGCCCCTGACTGGCCTAAATTCTCTCCAAGAGAATGAAATCAGACAATGCTTTCCATTATAACTTGAGCCTGACAGCCTAAATCAGGATGATCTCATGATATGACGTAAGCTTCAGATTCCTTAGTTAAGCTCTATGTTCAGTCACAAGAGTCCTGTGAGGTCTTGAGTCAGTCACTAAAGCTTTTGTTCAGATCAGCTGGGTTTTGCAATCCATAAAAAGTCCCAGCAGAGCCATGGGCAGCTGGGCACCACACACAAGGACGGGACTCCTCAGGAGGCTTTTGCGTTATTCAGACACAGACATTGTCACCAGACACTCCTAGGTGTCAAATGGAGACACTGAACTGTAGCCAGATGCAGGAATAGGGAGCACTGTACATACTGACTCCTAAAACTGCTTTTTGATGGAATGGGGAATATTAGTTACCTCCCTATTCCAAAGGAGAATTTTAAATATGTGGTCTTCAAAATAAAGAGGCCTTCCTCTGAAGACCATCCAAATCTATGAAATTCATTGTCCTTGCTGGAAACTCAGGTAGCAACTCACAAAATACAATGATAACCTCACATAACACGTGCATTTCTGAGTGCTTTATGCACCCTGTGTAATGAGCAAAAATTAACAGTCTAAAAAGCTTCCTAATTTCACATCTAATGAGACCCTATACAGAAAAGCAGCTGGAACTCCGGCTCATAAACACCTTGCTATAATTACAAGATAAGCAAAAGCATTAGGCTTTCTAATTGTAATAAATTACCAAGCAGAAACTGTAATAAAATCTAACAAGGTCTTTCTATATTGCATTGTGTTAATACAACCTTTTTATATTACCATCTATTGCAAAATGCCAGGCAGCTAATTAAGTGAAGAGCTTTTTTCTCAGGTTAACTAGAGCACCTACATTTCTGCAATTATTATACTGTTGGAAAGTGTGTCCTGATTCTGTTTCCATTTAAAGAAGAGAAGAGAAGAGAAACCAAGTCAGCATTATAGAAAGTTTTGTGCGCTTGCTCTCAAGTGCGTTTAGCAAATAGTCAAAATGGCCAGGTAAGAGCTTGAAATAAACAAACTATGCTTTGCACAACCATAGTGCTTCTTATTCAAGGACTTCAGTGCATTTGATAAACACTAATTAACTCCCATACTGCTGCTCTGAAATACGCAAGCAATATATTTAAATATTACTTTGTTTGCTACTGAAATGCATCCCCCTTTTTGCTCTTGGACAGGATGAAGCAGCTGTTTAACAACACACATGAATATTAAACAAGAGGTTTAGAGAAGAAGTAAGGAATACTTAATCCAAAAGGCACCCCAGAGGGATTTACATGGGTAGATAGCAATTACTTAAAGTAACGGCCTCCAAACTCCACAGGTAATTTTGTTCTTCAGCCACCTCCACTTTAAATCTAAATTTGCTATGGCTTTTAATAATACTGGAGGACTTCGCAGGCAGCCTGTCAGCTCTGAACTGTAGTGAGGAGAACTCTGGCACAAAATCAGGGCCAGAATTGCTAGAATCCTCTTTTTCTGACAAAATGAGAGACGGGACTTAAGTGATCACAGCACAGTAAGATTTTGGCTTTATGCTGCTGAAAGAGGATATGAGTAGCTGTTTGGAGTTCAGAGGATTCAATAACTAAGCCCTCAAAAAGCTATTCCCCCACCCAAACACTGTCTTACTGATGAGCCCTTATTTTCAACACATCCCACCCAGTACAGAGTACCACACTCAGCAGCAATGATCATCAGCTGGCACAGGGTTTCTGCCCCATCTCTCTTTGTGGCTGCATCAACGGGTTAACTGCTGCTAGTGCAGGGAATTCACCACATGGAAGTCACAATTAGGAAAAAAACTGTGGTTTGCACAAGGTCATCTCAGCCTCATGTCCTGCCTTATGGGGAAACCTCTTTACAGTCTCCCATTGCAAAATCTACTTAATATCCAGCTGTCTCAGCATGAACAGTCAAGTTCTTTCCTGGGCAGATGAAAACTATTAGAGAAGATTCTGATTCATAACAGGACAAAATCCGCCAAGCAGCCATTCAAAAACAGCAACAGGGATATTGCTGTCTGTGCAGCAGAAATGAAATAGAAAGAGTGGACAGCTTTCTTTTGCTGTGAAATATCATCACCCGTCATTTCTTTCTGCGACAAAAAGAGATGGCATTTTAAAAAGATCAGCATTAGTTTGGTACCTAACTATCTACAAATTTCTTTACTATTTAAATAGTTTCTGTTGGAACGGGTGGAGGCACTTCGCCAAGGAAATCTCCAGAATGATCCCTGTAAATATGTCATTTAAAGACACTTTGTGTACTTCACACATAATTTTTACAGGCTTTTCCTAAACTATAGTTGAGAAATGTAACCAGCTAGCCCATTCTGAGAGGCTCTCCAAATGACTTGCTCTGTTTTATACCAAATCTACCAAATCAGCACTTCCAGTTTCAGTATTAGGATTATATTAACAGCTTAACTTGTACTTACTTATCCACCAAAACCAATTCTGGCAGGGCAGCCAAACATTCATCTTAATTGAAAACATCACGTCTTTGTTTTTTCATCAAATTAATAAATGAGGTCACCAGATGGCTCTTTTAGGATCATTGAGCTGGGCTTCTTGGATTTTATGTTCCTTGTGTGCTTTACTACAAAGCTAAAAATCCTTAACATTGCCAGCACATCACATCAATCATTTGTTCAGCACTGGCATCCTCACATGACCAAAATACCTCCAACAAAAACCTGAGTTTCATGTACAGAATCCTTTCCTGAATCCAGCCTCTCATGTAAAAAAGACTTGACAGCAGACCTGGGGCCACATGTTACGAGTGACGCGCCATGGAGCAGTGCTAGAGGGACTTTCCATTTGAGATGCATTAATGAATCTGTCCTCCTAAAAAGAATTTATTTCTTAGAAAGGTCAAGTGTCTTTTATTGAACAGTAATTTTACAATCAGGTGTGCAACCAGGCAGATGGGCTCCATGGACAAGATATTCAACCTGCCAGATGGGCTCCATGGTAACATTAATCAACATTTTATATAGTTAAAACTTGACCTAGCAGATTATCAGCATCTTTCTCATCTTTAGTGTTGAGGAATGGGAAAAGACCTTTATATGGCTAACCTGAGAGACTGAACCAGGCAATACACTGCTGGCCCCAGTCAAAACCCTCTGCAGGGGCACTATTCCTGCATCTCTGTAGAGAGCTTCCCAAAAGTGAAAGCAAATCTCATATGTTTCCCCAGGTCCTTTAAGCTTCTGAGCACAAAGTTTTTCTACATCTCCACCCGGCATTGAGGAGATTTGTATTTCATTTAGATATACTGCACAAAACTGTAGTCTGAGCACCTTCTAGGCAATTGGATACAGCTTGGTGGTGGTGCATTTACACCACCCAGCACCTTGGAGGCTGATCCATAGGAAGCACGCATATACACTACTGCAGTATGGATCTGAGATGGGCTTGCCCATTCCTATATTGACAAATCCTCCATGCCAGCTTCCGGGACATATTTCTCTTTACCTAAACCTAAGCAAATCTTTGAGCAGTTAATGAATTGGCACAAACAGATGTTGTTGACAGATGTGCTCCCACTTGCTTTGGCATCATGGCTAATTGAAACTTCTTGAGAAATTCCAAATGGCTGGAAGAGCATTGAAACATCTTGAACTGGAGTTCAAAACACTGGAAATTCACAGGTACATAGGATAAACGTCACGCAGTAAAAGATAAACTATACCTATAGGGCCCTGACACACAGCAATGTTTTCTCTGATCTCACAAAAGCCTCAATGGAAATCATTATAGACTTCTGCTGAGCAATCCAGAACATTTTGAAATAGAAAACACCGTGCTTACTGTGGACAAAATAAAATAATGCCAACAGATATACGCATTTGAAATCAGTGTAACCACAAGATGTCACTCTAAACTTTATTTAGAGGAAGAGTTCAGCTACTTCAACTTTTAATAGAATTCAAAGTTACTTTTTTCCAAGTATATTTATAGTCTTCCACATTGCATTTACAAAACTTAAACCATAAATTAATTTCTACATGTTAAACATACTAAACAAACATGAGAAATGCAGTCTACCACACCAAAACTTACTGGTAAATCCTCAAAAGGCAGGCTGAGTATGAAATAATAACGAGAATAAAAACAGAACAGCCTTTTGGCTTGAGAGGTTAAAGAAGAAAAAGAATGAAGTTAGAGTTAAGTTCAACACTGGCGATCAAACAACTCAAGAAAATGCAAGATTTGGGAGAAAATAGCCACTAAACATTTCAACTCTGTATCTATCCCTCTGTGTCACAGTAATTAGGTTGGATTTCTCCTGCTATCTAATTACTGTCTGTTTGGAAATATACTCCCCCACAACTATTTCTCCTACTACCTACAGGTATTTGGATTCCAGGAAGACAGTGAATCTCCTAACAAATTCCCATATTCATATATATGAATATGTATATATGTAAAAATACACTATTATACCACGTATGTGTATATATGTGTGTGTGTCTGTGTGTATTATAACATGAATACATGTAATTTGAAAGTAAATGTAAATAAATTAATAAATAAATAAATACACACACACACGTATATATATATATGTATCACCGGAATTTTGGTGGGAGAAGCCAACGAGGGCACTCTTGAGCCACACCTGCAGTGGAGGCAGAGAACTGGCCCAAAACGTGCAGTAAGGCAGTGGTAGAGCCAGGATCGGGAAGTGAGTCCTCCAAGCAAAGCTGCTCTGACACCATCTGCTCTGACATTTCCATTATCAGTAGCACATGGAAAATGATGGTGATCCAAACCCCAGTACCTGCAATAAATATGCCTTCAAAATATTTATTTTGCAGTAGAAACCATCTAGTTCATCTAAACCATCTAACTATTGAGACAAAAATCAGATCTAAGAGAAAGGAAGCAGCACTTTTGGTAGTGCCAGCATCTCTAAAAGCTCAGGCAGCGAAGGCTGATGTGGAAGTGTCCAACAGTTTTGACCTTGCTTTAAAACATGTGTTATTAATACCATCACACAATAGAAATTATGAAGAGAAGCTCTCTTTACTATCCTTACAGTCTAGGAAATCACTATGAAAAATTAACTCCAAAATACTGATAAGGTTGCCAAGGCAGGTCCCAAATTTAGAAAGTGTCACACGTTAGGTGTACGGTCACATACCACTTTTCCCTCTGCTCTCACATTTGATTCAGTACACAGAGTGGGCCTGCTCTGGGAAAGCTGCCTGCGCAACATTAGCATCTGAGGAGCTGAAAGGCTGAGAGCAATAAGAAGATTTCTTGAGGGTTCTTTAGCTTAAGAGCATTAAATGCCACCCTGGGAATTAGATCCCACCCCTGACTCCCACTGACAGTCTCACTGTGGTCAGAAAGTCACATACACAGTATTTTTCAAAAATGATCAGATGATCCTCATGTTTTAAGCACCCAAAATGAGACACTGAGACAGTCTTGCTGGAATGGTGACACTCCCTGTTGCAGCTGGAGCTGTGGTCACACACGAGAAGTGGGGCACATCATGATGTAGCAGGTGAGAAGTGTCTCCAATCAGGTCTCAAAAATAAGAAGATATTTTTACTTCTGTTTCTCAGGGCTTCAGTACCACCTCTGTAGCACCTGTCACAGAGTAAATAATGATGGGAAAGCCATGGATTAAATACTTGCTCATGAGCTGAGCCCTGCCCCTTCTGCACACTGAACGAAGCAGGATTTTTGAAGAAAACAGGTTTGAGGTCAAGTAAATAAGAAGTATCACACCGTGTGTATGTACAGGAATTTAACTCAGTTCGCCAAAACTGGCTTAGTTATAGCACTGCCCTCTGATCACTTACCTAATTCTCTTCTTTTCATATTGTTTGGAAATACTACATCCTTTCTGCGTAACATAAAATAACATAATGTAACATAACAATGATTATTATAAAAACTATTTTCTATTTCTAAGGCCTGGGATTTTATGCAATGGTACCTTAACGAGCTACCTCAGCAGATTTCAAAGCCACACAACTATGATGACAAAATGGAGGCAGGAGACAACAAATTAAAGACATAAATTCAGTCTTCTTTGCAAAGAGCACGTAATTATCTCAGAGGCAGATCAGAGTGACAGAACATAAACACGACCACAGAAAATGGACCTCACGACAGAATCAACACGCGATGGGAATGAACAACACAGTCTGCAGCGTTTCTTGTCAAGACACACTTTAATACTCAACAGAGCTCCCAAGTACAGAATAATACCTGAGCAAACTACAGCAGAAGTTTGAGATAGATACGATATCCACAGTTACCTGCCACTATAGGTACATATAAATTTACATAAGTATTATATATATAGATGCATATATTCATAAATACATACACGTATGTGTATCTAAGATTAACTAGTTTACTTTCGTGCATCTTACTGTTCACTGCTCAATCCCAACTGCATTTAAATCACTCCGATCAGTATTTTCCACTGACTCCCACAACACACTGGAAGCACAGGGTTAAGTAAAAAGTATTGAGATTCCAAAAGATCCACAGTGGTGGCACCAGGCAATAAACCTGGCTCATTTATAACAGCTTTGAGAAACATAAGGTATAACACTCTTCAAGGCTAAAACGTTTCTGTGATTTCAAAATTACCATGCAGTTTCTTAAAAAGTTATATTCACTGAACAAAAGCCACATCACAGTCTAGCCTAAAATGACTCTGCAGACCAAAACTTTAGAGAGGGAGAACAGCTCTGCTATTTTAGAGACAAAAATAAACATTGGGATTAGTGATGGAACAGCTTGCTCCAGATTATTTTCTTCCATTTTATTAGTAGATGTACAAACTACATTAGCAAGATATAAATCCAGTCTTTCTTTCTTTAACACCAAAAGAAAATCATCTATCTCATTGTTCTTTTATATTCTGTCAGCCTGAAAAAAGAAACTGCATTATTCAAAATAAAACCAAATTATCTAAATGAATCTCTTAATAATTTGTCTCTAGTTCTCATCACAAACCAACAATAAAGGGCTATTCCTATTTAATGCAAAGAGAAAGAAAAGCTTCTCATTGGGACAATAGCCACACAGCAACAGCTGCTGCAACTGCATTTTATTAATTCTAATTATTCACAGAATCCATATGGCCAAGATGCACTTTAAAAAAAAATAAAAAAATTAAAAAAAAAAAAAAGGCAAACCCTACAGAAACAAAAACTAGCTTTTATTCCTTGATGGATATTGAAAACCCACGACCTCAACACTTCTCTCATTGCTCATGTTAAAAATGCCTTATTTCCAATGCACAGCTTTTGCATTTCAAATAAGAAAAGTCCCCAAAGGTTCTAAATTCCTTGTCTGAGATGTAAATGTTATCATTCATGGGTTAAAAGGCAGCAAAACACAAGCAGAGGGCTGCATTAGGATTACAAGTGATTATGTATTACCCAGGTTGTATCAGTGCTGTAATCGGTTTCTTCTTGTACTCAGATAGGCTGAGAACCCAGATACAGACCTGGGCTGGGATCTTCTATTTATCACAGTTCATCAGCATTCCCTCCCATAAATGCAAGAGGTATCAGAGCTTTGGTTTTGGGTTGAGGTCTTTCCTTGTAATTCACAAGCTTTTAATATTTTAATTCTTTCAAATAAAAACTGATCTGGGGTACCCACACAAGATTCCCACATCTTTGTACACACACCTTCCCTCAAGGTGGGTAATAGCTTTAATACTAGGAAGTTGGCTACTCACATCACCAGGCTGGCCAGCAAGAACAGGGAGCACCATGCCCTGGCTCTCTTTGCTCCTCATCTCTAACCAGTAAGACATCACCTTAACATCCAGTAAGCCCCAAAGACTAAAGCAATTCTGAAAAATATTTCAGCTCCTCCATCACAGACACAACTAAGAAAAACTGGGTAACATTTCAGATTTCGGTGGAACACAAAGGTTGTCCAGAGAGGTTGTGGGTCTCCTCCACTGGAGATATGCAAAAGCCATCTGGACACAATTCTGAGTGACATGATCTAGGGAACCCTGCTTAATCTCGGAGGTTGGACTAGGTGATCTCCGCTAGGGATACTAGTGGTCCATTCCAACCTGACCCATTCTGTGAGTCTGTGAAGCTCCCCACTTTGGGTATCTTCACTCTGATTCCTCTATAGCAACATGATGTCTGCCTGTCTTCTTCCTCCATGTGCATCCACCTGTCAGCTCTCACCAGCTAACTTGGAACCCTCTGCCCAATGTCAATGCAACCTGATAGAAGCAAAGAAGTCTCACTTCCTCCAAAGGATTCACAGACACCATGGGTTAGGAGGAACTATAAGAGATTGAGAGAAATTACAATAATGTAGGAGATATTGCACTGCCATGGAAGCAAAAACGGCAGTGGGCCAAAATCCACTCGAAACCAGTTACAACAGATCTGCCTTTTTTTCTTTCTTTTTAACAAATGGTTCACTCCCTGCGACCAGACTTTCACTGGAGAATTGCAAGGGTCAGTTCCTCCAGCTGGCTGCAATCCAGCCCCCAGCTCATAAAAAAAAAAGATCACACAGCTTCAAACCATCCCAGAGATCGAGCACTGCTACCTTTAGCTCTTTTGAGAGAAAGCACAAATTTGCTTACTAAGAGAATTGGACTTCAAGAATAAAAGCAGCTGCAGCTGTCTTCAGGCAAAACAAAAGCTGCCCTTGAATTCAAATTTCAGTTCTGCTGTAATTTATGCCGCAACAAAGAAATATGCCAGTTTGGGAAAGTAGGACTCTGTGCAGAGAAATAACAGGCTTCCCCATTGTCAGAGATGTCATTTGAGCATCTCTCAAATGTGACAGAGCACTGAAGAGGTTTTGCGCATTTCTTTTGCTCCTCGACATTTGTAATAGTCAGGGAGGGTTTCAATATTTTTAGATACAGCTATAGAAGAATCTGTATTTCTCAGTCAGGGAAGGTCTGATTATAAGTCTCTGAGAGAATCACCCCAACACATGATCCCAGGCAAGCAAAGTCAACGGGGGTTTTATTCTTTGATTTCATGAATGTTGGATGCAGGCCCTCGGCAAGAGGATTGCCTAATGTCCCTGGGCTGGACACAAGCATGGCTGCACTGGATTAACACCTGAGGAATTCAGTGTTGTTACTGGAGGTGAAACAGCCTGACATGACCAAAAACCAGGTCACTGAGAGTAAGTCTAGAGAGCAGTGACACAGGAGACCAGTGACCTTACATCCAGGAGCACTGCAAGTAGTTAAGCACACTGAACACATGAGTGGGCTGAAAACATCTACCGAGAGCAAGCTTGGCAAGTATGAACAGGCAACATCTCGTTGTGCTTTCCTGTTGAAAAGTTTCCCAGCACAGCAATTCATTTCATGTCCTTCTGGTCCCTGAAACACTGACACAGCACCGAGTGCTGAAACATGCTTCCTCCTGTGGACTGAGCAAGATGGAAAGTACTGACAGTCACCACTGCCTCACTTGAGAAAGGTGATTGTCAAACAAGTTCTCCATTTGGATTTCCTCAATACTAGCAGCTTGATCAGGAAACTTGTGACACTGGACATTGCCTTGTTTTCTGTGGTGCCACGAATATTAAATCTTATGTCTGCTCAACGGAAGAAGTACAAAAGAGGTCTTGAGGGTTGTGAAGAAAAGCCTGAAAATATGACAGCAGTGTTTCTTAAAGACAGATCACAGGAGCAGACAGTAACAACCTGCAGTATTTAATAGATTATTTCTATGCCTTTTGTGCAAATCTCAGCACTACCATGTATGACCAGCACTTCATTTTTGCATTTTCTGGCATCTATAATCGTTCTTCACATCTACTTTGGTACAGGCTCCATCTCCAGCCCAGAGCTCAGATGCAGGTCTGCTTTTCTCACTGTTTATCCTGTTGTTCACACATCTATTCCCCAGTGCTGACCCACCTCCTTTCCTCTATTCTCAAATTTCATTTAAAGAGTTTCTCCTTAAACACAACATGCCTGAACAAATTCCTTGTCTTCCCACTAATCTCCTATATTTTCTTCTTTTCTCTATATAGTCAACAGTATAATTATTCTTCTCAGCATTAAAGCCTGCATAATGTGGGGGACATTTTCATCATTATTCTTAGTTAGCATGCCTAGCTATGCCTATCAAAATCTCATTTTTCATTCTTAGTTTTCCTTTTATGACAGTAACATGTTCCAGCATCCCATCATTACTCCTATGATACGTTCCTCTCCAGTTTTTTCATATCTAAACTATCCAGAAATTTAACCATGGCCCTAAGCATAAGAGAAGTGTCAGTCCCAGCTCACAACTTTGTGGACACGGAGGTCAATCAAACTAAGACAAATCCATAGGAAACCAAGCTCTTGGTTTGCTTCACACTTGCTATAATAAATATTTGTATTTCTCAAAGTCTATGCTATTTTTAATAGATACATATGATCTAAAATAATTAAACCAAAGGGAAACTTGCTTTGGATCTCTGAATATTCTCTGAATGTTCTCTTTATACACCCTATCTGTCCTAGGCACCTTCCAGTAACATGGAAGAATACAAGACTTAACTAGATCTCTGGAATTTTGGAGACTAATATACCACTATTGAGTTATACTTCCACTTCATTTACACAAACTTTTAACAGAAAAGTAATATGTGATTGTAGAAGAATCATCTGACTTCCTTTTTGACTTGGTTTCAAAGACATGATCACTCTTTTAAAATGGATTGTTATAACAAGGTTTATTTAAAAGAGAGCTGGATGAGGAAAAGAGTCTAAAAAAATCTGCTTACTGGAAATGTAGCATTGTATCCTAAGTCTCTAAGTGCAGGCTGTGACACAGATGATGAGTAAATTCTGTAACAGTAATGTTTACTACAGCAGTTTTTAAGATGAGCAGTTTCAGAACATCTGCGTTATTTTGCAGAAATGGTACAATACCATTAAAAAAAAAAAAAAGGTGATGCAGATTTTAATTGGAAATATGGCATTTTAAAATTCAGGCAAAGTTACGCAAGCATGAGAAAAAACCATAAGACATGGTTTCAAAGTCCTCAGGACATACGTCACCCACTGCAGATTGGGTTTATCCGAATTTTAGAAAAACCTATCGAGATTAGTTTTTACCTAATACTGCATAAGATGATTACAGTTATTTGTGGCACTTTAATTCCTACTAGAAACAAAATGATGTTTTATAGAGATGTATCTCCAAAAAAACCCAAACAACCCTGACATAAACCTCTTTTATCCATTCTCATTCCACAGAACTGCCCTCTAAGCTGTGGAATCATGCACTTTTCTTAATGAAATGAAGGCTAGACAAATATATAGCAGGGGTTTCTAGAAATAAATTATACTAAACTATTACAAAAATTGATCAAGTTTCCTAAAGAACAGAACTGCAACAAAAAATGTTTGGTTGCTTTGACACATCCAGATGACTATTATTATTATCTTTCATGATTTCCCTTTTTTATCTCAGTACAATGTCTCCAAGATGTCCCACTATGAGACAATCCCAACAAATGAGGCATTTGGATTTCTAGAGGTTTCATTTCCTCTTCCTTGCAGAGTTTTAAAAATGTTCACATTAGAACATGTGCTACAATTTAAGAGAACCTTGTGATTTTACTATCAGCTAGCTACAGATGACCCTACCAAAAGAAAAAATCCTTACAAGCTCCTAACAACAGCGTAACTCCTCACTGCCCATAAAAGAGTTGGTAAAATCCTTCTGGTGAAAGAAATCTAGAATTAACTTAAGAGTAACGTCAATATCTAAATTCATGTTCTTCCCCTTGCATGCTCCTTCTGAAGAGTTTCTCCTCCTCCCTCCTCTTAGGGCTGGATTTTCAAAGCATTGTGTTTGGGCCACTGGAGTGTAAATGGGACTCCAGAGACTGCAGTTCCACATGTCACTTTGAAAATGTGACTCTTAGCAACTAACTCGGCTGTCACTGAGCAGAGCCACTCTAGCAAGAAGTCCAGCAACAAGAACAGCCTGAAGGGAGAAGGAAATGCTTTTGAACCCAAATTAAAATGTAAAAGGACAATCATTCAATAATCCCTCTGTAAATCACTTACAGAACTTTTCCTTACATAACTGTAGTGGCTTCTTGCATGTGTAGAAAATACTTTAGAAAAATATTGAATCTTCCTTTTTCTCATGTTACTCCTCTGTACAGTAGTACACATTTAATATTTATGAAACACATTGAAGATAAAAATAGTCATGCACACATTGAGAACAGAAGTTCAAAGATGGCTCAATCAAATCAGCATAACACAAGTACAAATTTGAGAATAAAAAGGACTAGACAACACTAGATTTGAAAAGTGACTCATTATTATTTTTCTTTATCTGTTCTTGTTATACTCGATTTAAGACATCCTACAGATTTTTAAAGCCTTTTGGAAGTTAATAAGAATTGAACTCACACTTAAAAGGACAGAGATGGTTACAATGGATGATTTTACTTGTAAAGGAACCAAATTCTACCGAAGCTCTAGGACTTACAAAAACTGAATTTGGCACATAAAATTATGTTAACTTTATTCCTGGTAAGAATGTGCACCTCTGCATCCAGGTTAACGATTCTGTACAAAAATCACATTTTTCATTAGTAGTTACAGCCTAAATACTCAAAAGGTCAATCATTCTGGATAAAATCAATGTCTGACAGCAAATGAATTTTAGAAAGTAATGAACTCAGACTATGAAAATTAAGTCTCATTAAAATCAGGCACAGAAAAATGGACACTTTCAAGACTATTAGACATTCTGTAAATATAAAGACAAAGGAACATTAGCAGTACAGAACTTAAAAAGAGACCAGAAGCTCTGCCTTTAGGTATTCCTTTTTGTGGTGGTCTGATTTATAGGTGAATAGAGAAACTATGCCATTAAGCTAAAACAGACGTCATGGAAGTGGGGGTTTTTTAAATACTAATTATGCAAGAATCTCATTATTGATTGTGTAATAACATCATCTACAACACTTAAAATGTGTGAGATCTCTCTTCTCAATGAGGAGAACTCCCTCTTTAGTATTGTTCCAGAATCTAGACCAACCAAGTAACAAACCAAATGTAATAATGAGAGACTTTGAACACATCTCACAATTCCCAAATCTCTTCTATAAAAGGAAGCATTTAAGAAGAAGGAAAAGACATCTAAAGACCCACAAATTAAAATGCTAACTTCTGTAACACCATACTCCTCAATCTGTTACTGTAGCAATCAAGAATGTAAGTTCTTCTTTGGATTCAACCTTAATGTAGCTATAATCACTTTTTCATTCCTGACATGTGTAATACATCAACAGATATTGTAGCGTAGCATAGCCACACACAAAGCACACATATTGTTAGAATACTTTGAAGTATTCTAACTACTTTCAGGTATTGCAGAAGTAAATGTACAGCTAATGTCACTTTTGTGACTGGTGTATTTCTCCAGTACACACTTCTATATCCATAGTCACCTTCATAAAAACAATATAGAAAGGTCCCATCTTTTTTTTTTTTTCTCCTTTTTTTTTCAAATCTATTTACAACTATTTGGTAAATTCATTCAATTATTAATCTACTTCCTTTTTTAAAGCATACAGAGCAATTAAAATTATGTAGAGTATATAAAATAAAGCTAATCATTTTAAAGAAGTTGAGAAAAGTAACAAGTAAAATAGCACTAACATTAATTAATTCCATTTGCAGGAAATGTTAGAGACTGGTAACACACATTTTTCACAAATGCTACAGAAATTCCTGAAACTGTTCCCGGTCCTCCATTGTCTTCACAGTGATAATGCATTATTGATGTGCTTCTACTTTTATGACATATAATCAAAATTTTTCCACAGGTGGTCCTGACTGTAGCTCTGCAAGGAGCACAGTTGATACTCTGGCTTCAAACAGCCAGAAGTTGAAGGCACATGTGCTTCCACAAACATAAATTGTGTTAGGAAATGTACCCTTGAGATGAGTTCCTCACAAAATGTGCAGATGTGTGTGAAGGAAGGGCCATGCAATGTGAGCAAGAGGTTAGAGGGAGGTAGAGCAAGGCAGATGCACAGTTACTGTCACCACTGCCCGTGACTGGCAGCTCAGGCACAGCACAAGGAACAACAGGGATGCCGAGGCAAACAGGTATGTTCATGACCTTGAAAACATTATATATAATAACTTATGGAGGTTGTTTCATATAAAGCTCCAAAACAACAAGCACTTGATTTTAACATCATTTACAAGATGAAATGGGGATCTTCAAGTAAGTGGAAGAAAGACTGAACAATACACCAGCACGTCTATTTGAACACTGCAACATCACATGAATGGGAACATTCTGCCAAACTGTGTCCTGGAGCAATTTTCTTGACTCATTTTTGGGTTTCTCTGCTGACACTTTTCACAAAAGCATAATTCAAAAGACACAAAGATTTTTCAATGCTACTTGGTGCCAGTGAAATCAATTAAAATTTGGCCATTTACCTGTGGAGATGGCTTCATCTTCAGCTTTGCATAAGCAGTTATATCCTACTCTGATTCTGTATCTTCCATTAAATAAAGCAAAGCAGCAAGGTTTAGGAATAACTATTCAATACCTTAACTTGTATTAGGTTTCTGTTACTCTTTCTTTCTGCATAAGTAAGAAAATACCTTTGAAATATCAGGATAATGAGTTTCCCCTCAGAGAACCTGGAAGGATCATCTCAACATGCTTTTCATCATAAATACAAATTAAATAGTGACTAATAAGAAAGTTACTGGATCTGACCAAGCTCTGGCCTCCAAGAGTGTGCATCTAGTATTAAACATTAGTACCTACCTAGAAGTGCCTGAAACAAGCTGCTCTTAAAGATGCCCATCACCTTTCTGATGGCTTTTTTCAGCTGTTGTTCTTCTGGCTTCCGTAGCTTTTTGCAATATTCTTCCAGCAGCACTAAAGCTCGGTCAGTATCTAAAATAAAAACCCAAGCACAACAATGTGTTTATTGGCTCTGGAAAGTATCTAAATGCTCAAATATTAACTACACATTTTGAGAGGCATTGTTCACACATGTAAGGAACATTAACAGCAAATGCTTATAGAATCATAAAATCACCTACGGTTGAAAAAAATATCTACAAGATCATCGAGTCCAACTATTAAACCAGCACCACTGTGCTCCCCACCAAACCATGTTCCCAAGTGCCACACCCACATGCCTTTGGAACACTTCCAGGGATGGTGACGTTGTTGCTTTCTGTCATTAGCTGTATGTCATGAGCAACATATGCAACACTGCATGGGAAAATGATCTTTGGAACAGCATCTATAACAAGTGCTCAACTTCCATTTATCCAAAACCATCTGGAAGCTATGGGCCTGGACCAAATTACAACTTGCAGAAGCTACAAAATTATAGACAGCAACCATTATGGATACCCACGCAGGAAAACTGGCCTTAAAACATATTCAGAGAAGACACGAAAGTGTTTGCTTTGCATCTGTAGCACTCAGTTCTCTGACTGACAAATGTGTATCTGAAAGGCAGGTGTCCAAGCGTGAGGCTGGTTTTTTCTATTCCCTCAATACATAAAATTGCTATCTACCTCTTTGGTAAATGGGACTTTGACAGCAGACTTTCATCCATGTGCTGGCTCAAAGAGAGCAATCCAGCCTTTCCATAAGAGCCCAGAGGAACAGAGCTCTGTTTCTCCTGCTGCTATTATCTTCGTGTAGTCACTCGCCAAGAGCATGAGTGACATAAAAAATTGCATGAAATCCAAACATTGCCATCTTACAGATAAAAAAACAGAGGAACATGGAGAATCAGACTTCATCTGGACTTCTCCCCATCCCAACTAGATCCCAGAGATGTACACAAATGTATGTATGGCACTGAGATATCTGTACACACTTTTGTAATTGTATTGCCACCAAGTTTTCAGTAAGATTACCAAACACTAAAAAAACCACAAATTAATAATTATAAGCAATTGCCTCAATCTAAATTTCTTACACTAGAGTTCAATGCAAGTTTCATTACTAGGAGAGGGTCATATTCCTCTGGTTAGACTAAACTCAACAAAATAGTGTAAAACACTTGGAAAGGCAAAAAAAAAAAGCTTTTATAATTATTTTTTTCTAAATAACTAAAAGAAAGCTTCTTTTTCACTATATAAAGAATGGCTGTCTTTGTTCAGGCTCTTGATGACCCCTCTAACATAGGCCTTGGGATGTGACAAGCAGATGAGTTCACATTAGAGGCAGAGACATGATTTGTATTCTGTAACCTGATTACATTCTCAAATTAAAAAAGGGGAAAATTTTAATCAATCATTGAAGTCTAAGAAGATGCAACTTTTTTCTTTCTCCTCACAGAAATTCTAGCTGGTCACAGGCATTTTATCAGAGAAATGAAAAATATAATGAATAAAAAGGAATTTTATTTAAATGCTTTTATATGTGCACAGACATATGTATATAAATATATAGAATCATAGAATCATTAAGGTTGGGAAAAAGCTCCAAGATCATTGAGTCCAACCTTATGTATATATCACATAGATATGGAGGTTAGGGAGCATTTTATAGCAACGTAAACATTATTATAATGGAGAAGCTCACAATTCTCTGCTTTAATCCCACCTTGAGGGTGTCTCCAAAAGGAACCCCTTCTTTCTATGAGAGCTGTCCTTGGGGCAGATAAGGATTAGGCAATTGCACCTAGGACCACTTATAACCCACAAAGAGAGAGATCAGCTCTTTTAAAGGCCACATCACAATGCCTGAGCTGGGCTTCCATCACAAACCATCCAAATCAAAGGCACAGCCTTGAAACAAAGCTCTGGATCCAAGTGGGGTATGGTTGGGTACAAAGAACTACTTCTACATGTGAGCTTAGCTTCTTTTGCCTTGAAAGCCCCAATCCTATCATACCTTTTATTGACCTAATGACTGTGCCTGACCCACCTGTGACACCTGTACTTTCACTGATACACTGAACGTTCTGGACACCCTCAAAGAAATAATTAGTCCGTAACTTAAGCATGGGTTGGAATCAGTAATTCACCTTCTCTCAAGTACAGACATGCATATATAATGAATCCATGGCTACTTATATTAAAGTGAAGCAGCAGAATGGTGGAAAACCACTGCAAAGTATCCAGTACTGAGGACACATTATAAGAGTGGACCAAGAAATCAGGAAAATGGAATGCAAATGCCTCTTCCACATCAGGGATACCACTCCCTCTTTCTTAGTGAGTTGGTGAAACATGCTGACATTCCCTCCTTCATCAGTCATTCCTTTCCTGAAGTGTACAGCTCGTATTTAAAAAAAACAACTACAAAAAGTGGCATCCTTTGAGGATATGAGCAGTTTTTATTGTCACTTGAAATATTATTTTTCAATTCATGAAGATGAAAAAAGTCTACTTTTTGTTGACCCCAGAAGAGTCCTAAACTCTACAAACTGAACAACCAGCAACAGAGCAGTTCTAGTGCTAAATCTAAATACCAGATAAATCCCAGATCAAGTAATGATCTTCCTCTGCCTAATTTTCCTCTCTAGCTTTAACAGGATACATTAATTTTTACTCCACCCCTAAGCTCCAGCATGGAGTTGCATCCTTTTCCTGCACAATCTCACTTGGCAGCAGTGTATCTAGTTTTCCAAATAACCTGTGATGGGTGACATGTGCTGGGAGATCCAGTCAGGATCCCCAGGCCTATCCTGACCAAGAGTATTTTAGCATGTCGGGGAGGGGGGCTGTGCAACCGTTACTACTGGAGCACTCCTGAAAAGCCAAGGGATTTATGGAGACTACTCGAATCTCCAGTCAATTTGTCACCAGATTAGGCTTTCAAAAAAGAACTTTCCCCCTTCTTGATGAACTCTCCTGGTTATAAATTACTCAGAACTAGATCTTCATATGGATTTGACAGTACTTAGCATGCCAGGGCACAATCCTGTTCAGCAGCAGCACAGCACATTCCTACCTCTGCACAACACAGAGCAATAGGAAATAATGTAATAAAATGGCACAGCTGAAGAATGCTCAGTACTCTCCCCAAAATAATAACCATTGTCAACTCCCAGTCATACCCAAAACAGATGAGGACATCCAATATTTTTTCTTTTGCAGCTCCAAAGCTTAAGTACTATCTGTTTGCAAGAATGGACTGCCTGGACTGCAGCACAATAGTCAAATAAGAACCATATTCCCTGCCACCCAGTTAAGTGGAGGTTTCCAAATCTGAATTCCCACACATTCTTTTCTTCAAGAATGAGAGATTGGTGGCTTTCATGAGGAACTGGATCACTGTATATATTACAATGTGCAATGAAGCACACATTTAATTCACAGCAGCCAAAGTAAGTCCTGTACCTTACAGAGTATATCAAAAATGCAACCAAAAAAATCTTTGTTCTATGGTATCACTATTCTCCAAAAGTGATACCAAAAACAAATTCAAGTAAGACAACAAATCCACTGAACACACAATTTAATATCCCAAGAGGTGGGCCTCTGTGTGGATCCTGAGTAGGTCCTTTGTTTGTGAATAAAAGATCACTGAAAAGTCAGCATCAGCTGTGCTCTATGAGGCCTGCTGGACATAGTTGTAATTTTTTTTACTGCTTCTTTGTATTTTATAACACTTTTTCAAAATTTATCCTATTGGCTTTGAAAGACGACTTTGACAAGAACCATTCAGAAGATACAGTCCGACAAAAACATGCTTACATTCTTATAGTCAGTAAAAGCATTATTGTTTTGTTAAAATAAATCATACTTAAAACATCTTAATATAATTCTAGGAAAAAAACCTTAAGGAATAAAACAGTTTTTATCGTTCTACAGGCTCTTGTCCAAGAGCTTATCAGTTAACCCAAACTAACTCACAATTCTGTAAACTGCATTGCTTTATCACTCTGTAAGATTTTAAGCGGTTCAGGAACCTTTATGGTTTATGTTACTGATCAGGGAGTGGGCAATTGCTACAATACAGCAAATCAGATATATGTAATGTTGACATGAAACTATAGAGCAGTAACCTTGCTTACTGGACTCCCTTGGAAAACTTTTTCCTTCCTCCCTCAATCTAAAATTTTATCCCACAAGGAATTACCCAATTTTTCTTCTACAGAATGATTCTCTGCTTAACTTAATGTAATGATCTATGTAAGAATCAAAAAACAGGCAAATCCTCGGGGTTATTGTTCTAGATGGGATCATTACAGAATACTCCACACCTTATAGTACCCATACTGTATAGACTTGTCTGTGATGTTGATTTTTAAAGCTCAATAAGTAGATTTATGCTAGGGAGTAAAATAATCTGTTGGGGCAATGCTTATACATCTGATGAAACAAATACAAAAATTGTATAGAAAAATTGTATAGAAAATCCAAATTATATTTTAACAAACTGTAACTTCAGTATATCTTACAGACAAAAGGTTTTCCAGGGATATTGCCAACAAGAAATGAAGCCATACATCCAAGCACATACAGAGTAAGGTGCATTATATATATAAGGAGAAATTAAACTCTCACCAATAAATTGTTTTCTAAAGCACTGCTCTTAAAACATAAGCTACACATACAAAAGACTAAATTTGATAATTATGCATATTTAAATTGATTCTGCAATAATTTTATCATCTACTTTGCTACAATTATGTCAAAATCGATTCTATCTATTTTTCAGGGTCCATATCATAGATCTGGATGCCACTTGCAATACTAACCAGTACCCTGAAGCAGAAGGACTCCCTTCCTCTGCTGGTTTGCTTCTGAGTTTTTGCTGTGCCCTCATGTTTTGCAAGCATGTTTTTAGAATCACTTTGAAACTCCATATAGGTAAGGAGACACTCTACTCACTGCAGCATTTACAGTAGAGTTCTGGTAGAGTTGAAGCATCTGCAGCTCTCCTGGTGTGGGCAGTTGTGTTGATTAAAAAGTTTTTGTGCCTTCATATGGGACTGAGGATGACACAGCCATGCCTGCATGTGGCAGGTCACACAACATGCCACAGGGCCCAGGAAACAAGTTTCTTAAATATGTCCCAGATGTTTACTCACACCATTTATCCTTCAGATGAACTAAATATATTACATATGAAGATAATTTAGGTTTATCCATAAATTTCAACAACTAACAAGGAAAAGATTTGACTAACAGGATTAATTGAAACTATATGAGAAAGATAAAAGTGAATAAAAAACCAGTCTCCAAGCAGCTCCATTGTCAATCCAGGGTTTGTTGAATGATGATGGCTCAAACCAAAGGAGCAGATAATGGAAGCTCCACATAACTCAAGCAGATGCTGCTAAGGCCATGTATATGAATACGTGGCTATTTTCAAGCCATCAGCGCTCCTTCTGGCTGCAGTAAAGTCATATAGGCTGAACTCTATATAGACCCATATAGGTGACTGGCCAGGATCAGTCACTGATTCTGCACTCAAATTGTTGTGCTTTGAACACCCCCAGTTCGCTGAGAGCTCCTGCTCCCTTCCTTGGGAGTACGATCCTGTCACCCAAATCCTGCTACGAAGCAAGGTAGCTTAGAAGATGGAGAGAAAAAAATGAAAATACGATTCCAAACTCAGCAAGTTCTGCCTTGCACATGGAAGAAATCACAGTCAGCTGGTTAACAGTGCCCTGCACCAGCACAAGGGAGTATCAGGCAGAAAACAAGTCTACCACAGCCTGTTGGTAAGTTTAGAAACACATTTACATTTCTTTCCTCCCACTGGCATCACAGTTTGTGAATGAAAAGACTTTTGGGGTGCAATAGTGTGGGAAGATGTTAACTTAAATGAAAAATTAGATTTCATCAGTGAGAGATGTTTAACATTAGTTGAGATCTAACCCTAATTGAGTTGATAAGAGAAAGGAGTGTTTTTATTTCAATTGATATTTTTTTTTAAATCTGTTTCTTTCCTGAAAGGGATTTCAATTATCTTCTGACTTGCAAAGCTGGTTGTAGAGGTGAATTTTAAAAGAAAAACATGCCAACGCATTCCAGGAGACACTTTCCAGGTTTTTGAGAACCAGAACTGGGAAAATGCAGGGCATTGAAGCAGGAAAAGGGATGAAGAATGGTGAAGAAATAACACAGGAGCCAAAATAGAAGTGAGAAATAGAACCAGAGCACCAGGAAAGAGAGCAAGGAAGTGTTCTCAGTGAACTTTGATAACTTTAGAAGAAAAGGATCTCAAAAACTACTTTCATTTTGGAGAGTTCATTTAGATGACCAGAAGAGACAGAGGAGCAAACACTGTTCCTTGCCTCAGTTATTTAAAGATGTCTTGATTTGATTCTCTGGTCTGGAAATCTCAAAAAATTAAAATGAGTTGTTACAGATCAGCAGGGGGGAATGCAGTAGCTCCTAAGGAATTTCCAGGCAACCTGCCTTGGGACTGACCCAAGTCAAAACCATTAGTAACACATTTACCTTCCCTGACCTTCACACAGAGCAGCAAATACAAAGGAATAAATCCTGCTGATACACACTGCTCTGTACCCACAGAGGAAAAGAGTAGAAAGCCAGTTAAATTTTAGTAAGAAATTCAAGAAACAGTATACTAAGATGGTTGAGAAAAACACAAGCGGTAGGCTCCCATGGTTCAAAGGACTTGAGAACTATTAAACAGATAATAATCATAAAATATTTACATACAAACATCAATATGAGACACGAATTAATCAAGCAGACTGCACAGAAGGAAAGCAGACAGGGAATACGTGTACAAACCAGAAAGCTCCCAGCATCTTGGGCCCTTCATCTCTGCAAGACGACTTTAAACAACTATCAAGAATACGCAGCATATGGGTTATACAACCTTGAGGGAGCTATAAGGCATGACGTATGTGACAATCATCCAGAGTGGCGAGCACTCACAACAAACAAGCAAAAGGGTTAAAAATAACAGCTCCTCAGGATATGCATGGCCCATAAACCCATCTTCTGTCCTGCTAGGGAAAACAACAGGACAGAAAAAGTGGGGGGGTAATCATCAAAGGAATTACCAGGCAGGCTTGTTTCTGGGGTTTCAGCTTTTAGCAACCAGATTGGCACACAGAGGCCATCACACGGCCTGTGGAGATTAATCTTGGGCAAGTGGAGAGTCTTTCAAGGAATATTTCAAGTTGAGGTTGCATTCTGAGCTGCCCTTGCTCTCCATTAACTGTAAAAAGTGTGACATCCCTAAACTAACTGTAGCCTTGGTGAATTCTCTGCAGACTGCTTTCCTGCAAAACACCAATTCAGGAACAGTTCCGTTGTGAAGCACTGTTATTCTAGACCATGATGCTGCCAGCAGACAAGAAATGGGCCAGACAGACTGTAAGAACTGCTATGCAAGTACAACAGCAAATTTCTCAGAACAAGGCAGTTATTACATGCCTAGGTATATTAAGGGGAAACCAGGTATCCAACCATACCTGCCAAGGAAAACTGAAGTAAGGAGGACAGGCAGCTTTGCACTGAACAGTGTTACAATGCAGTTGTGTTATTGCAGGTCTCTGTGCTCCACACAGCTCATGGGAAGGGCTGCCATGGAACCGCAGAAGCTGCTCAGCAGTCTCTTGTTCCAGAATATTGATTGGAGCAGACGATACAACGCAGAGGGCTTAATGTTCTGCAAGGCAGATTGCTTTGAAGGGCAGAACTTGTGTTATGATGTGTCAGCTGAACTCTCTGAGAAACAGAACAGACAGACACGGAGAGCCTGGAGGAGCCCTATAAGGTTTTCAGTTTTTCTCCCTGCTGTGCAGGACCCAGGCTTACACCCATCCCACAGATGGCATCTAATTGCACTGGTAACCTCCTACAACATCCACAAGATCCCTCACCATCTGACTTCAGTGCTTGAAGGTTCCAGTGGTTTTTTCCTACTACATAAAAACAATCTTTTTGTTATAAATCAGGACAACTACTTGTCCTCCAGATGTCAATGTGTAAAGCAAACCACCATTATTCGCTTTACGGCCTCTTCTACACTTGTTTGATTTGTCATGTCCCTTCCCTGCTTATTGTCCTTTTTCCCAGTTCCAGCCTCTGCAAATTTTATATAGTGTTTAAATTCCCAAGGCCTCTTATTCTCTTTTCTGGAATTAAATTTGTCTTAAAGCACAACCTACAAACTCAGGCTGGAGACCCAGCAATGGTGCAGGAACACTGACTGGTGGATGGAGCTGGACAGAAGAACCGTCAGCTTTATGAAATCCAACATACACACACAGAAACAATCAGGGAAGGGATGTGTTCTTTTTTTGCTTATTGGTTAAGAATCACACTTTTTGTCTAACTTACTACAAGGAAAACTAAGAAAAATTTCACTTATCAATGTTGATTAGTTCAATGTAACCTTGTTGTCCATGTATCTTCACACTTGATTTTACAACATATAACCACATATCTGTTCTGTTAAAATGCTGCCTGCTCACATTTTTTAGTTTTAAAAATAATTCTTTAAACTTTACTAACTATACTTACACAAGGAATAGGACAATTATATAAAGATCAGGAACTGGCTCAGCATAAACTCACAAACGTTACTCCAGAATTTCCATTAATCAGAAAGGATCCTGAAAACCAAGCTACATTCCTGCTTCAGTGCCCCCAGATGAGATTGACCCCTGCAATCCCACAGATATGCCTTGTCTACTCATCCCTCCCTGTAAACTACAACTAAATCTTGAAAAACTACTCAGTATTTAGTGTATAATCTGTTAATCTTATGTATCACACTTCACCATAAGGAAGAGCCCACTTCTTATCATGAGTTTATTCTGGGACCTGAATTCTTCCCACCACATCACTTTTTTTCAGAAGGCTTTAGCAACTGCTGGTATCAGCTGTTCACCACACCAGGGCCATTCCTTTTTTCCAATGAGTTCTCTTTTCCCAGATATGCTGAAGGTAATGTGGGACCTGTTCATTAGCAATCCTTGCTCCAGTTTGGTGACCTGGCTACACAGGTGACCTGTCTGCATTTCAGACAACAGAACGAGAAGATTCTGGGGCCTTGAGAATCCTTCCAAAACTAAAGACACCCTGCAATTACAAGTAGCTTCACCCGACCTTCTGGTTTCTGCCTTTCAAGTGTCACAATGTTAAAATCTACGTGTACAAATGCTAATGTTAAATCAACAATGCAAATATGAAGATAGAATGAAAAATGAAGCCACAAACCCTCAAAATGACATAGCACAAAATGAAAACCTCTTATTTATACAGCTGAATAAATGTAAATTGACATCTTAACAGTGCAAAATTATCAGAGCGTCCTGCTTTGAAGCGCTTACAATCTAATTGAATGCAAGACACAAAACTAGTGGAACTTGATGTATAATTGCAAAAGTAAAAACCAGGAGTTGGCACACTTAGTACAGCTGTTGTGTATTTTTTTTTCCTTTAAAAGAACATTCAGTATCAAAATCAACATAAATGTGAAAGTTGGAGTGAGACAGAAAACTAACAAAAAGATGTCTGTTCAGGAATAAATAACTTCCAAAGTCATACAAAAGAATCATTATATTACGTGAAAGAAAACAATTCAGTAACGCCAATGTCCTTCTAGTGATGCAAAAAAATAAAATGGAATGAGATCAAATTACCTTTATTTATTAGCAAAATAGGAATTATGTCCTTACATTTTCTCACATCCATGCTGGAATTTTTAATTTAAGAACCTTTGTATTATACTAGAATCCCCGAGTCAATAAAAAAACCCAACATGTGCCTTCAGGCAACAACACAAAATAAATTTTACATTTTGGACATTAAACAACCGGGTCTGTAGATTTGCAAAGCTTGGGTTGGGGTTGCTTGGTTGGGGTTTTTTTGGTTAAAAGCACAGCTTAGCAGACATCCATCTGCAAGGCAGTGTTAACACAGTGCTCAACACCTAGAACTGAACCGGAAGGTGCCTGGAATTATTCCACTACAGCATAATGCGAGATATGCCCATACAGTCAGGCAAGAGAAGAGCATCTGAAATCAGAAAAGATCAGTTTCTGCTTGTGAAACTGTAAATTGTCCAGATTCCCTCTTTCCAGGAAACTCTACATGATTCAATTCCCTGATAAATACACTTTGAAGGAAGCATTAACCTCTTCAGCCCAAAAGTGAGGACAGACTTAAGGAAAAATGCACTGACTCGTTCTGGCAAAGTGCTTACTGCCATCAAAAACTCTTCTGGACCAAATCCAAAAAAGAGCAAATGTTTTCTTCACATATTTTGTATGCTGATTACTACTGTCATCACCCATCAGATCAGGGCAGCTTTGCTGGCTCTTTCTGGGATGAATATGGCAGGAGAAAACATGATCTTTACTTCTATTTTTATAAAGCTGTTGTTTGGCACTGTGTTAATTTACAGTAAACACAAGAAGATACCACAGTGAAACAGACCTTAAATACTTGTAAGAAGCAGGAACCTGGTATGACCTGACCAAAATAAGCATATCTGAGTAAGGCAGATTTTCTCATTTTGCTAAAGCAAGGACTGCAAAATCATCTTTTATCACATTTGGCCACTAATTACAAATTCAGCTTTTTCTCCATGGTTACCCTCTGACATCTAACTTGGCCATCTGGAACAAATTCAAAAGGAAAGAAGAGAGGATGAGAAGGAAAAAGATTATGCTTATAATGCAAGACACCATTGCTTCTACTGAGTGCAATATGCATTTAACAGGAATGGAGGAGAGGATGCACAGCTGCCTCTTGTGCTTGTATCAACACTATGGTTGCTTCCAATTCCAGTGACTAAGAGTACAATAATTTACAACACTTTTTTCCCCACAAAAATAATGAATAGTGTTAATTTATAGCACTCACAGAACACACAGTGTCAGCTCTCATAAATATCTCAGATAAAGAGATGGTTTTGCCACTAAAATTTATATGAGAGAATGAGACATCATCAAATTGAGGTGAGTGAGTTACAGTGTGGTTACCCTGTGTTTTGTCTATGGGGAGAGAGAAAATGACAATTGTCCAGAAGGCAATGCAGATCCTAGGTGTGGTAAAATGCCCTTTGGAGGTGGATCTCTCTCTCTCTCTGATGACCAAAGCAATCCTCCAGAAGAAAAAGCTGGGCACCCTGCTAGGTGAGGCAACTAAAATGGGATGGATCTGCATTAAACATCTGAGAAGTACCAGAATAACAACAGGGCTGAAAAAGAGTACAGATTTCACTATTCCCAGTCCAGAGCCCACTTAGCTTTGCAGTCTGCATGCATATAACAAAGGCCTGTTCTGTATAATGCCTGCTCCTATAGTCTTTTTGTGGGCAAAATACTTCACTGTTTCTCACAGAAGAAACAATGTCTGGCTGGGAAAAGCTCACGGCCATAAAAGCAGTGACATCTTAAAATCAAAGCTTTGTGGTGAAAATTGGCACAGTTTAGATAGTAATTTTCTGACACTTGTTTCTTTAACTCTTGGAAATCTAAAATTGTGCTTTCCACAGTCTGTAAACGTAACTAAACTTTGCACTGCTCCCATTCAATTAACTGGAAAAACTGAGAGGCAGTTGAACAAAACTTGGAGTGAAGGATGTGGCCTTTTAGCCATGCACTTATTTGAGAATACTTATTCAGCAACTGAAAGGACAAAAATCTTGTAATACCAATTACCTATTACAAGTAAAAGAGAAGCAAAATTTCCAAAATATGTTGGATTTGCTGCTGTAAGATGTAAGGAGCCTGAAACCACATTA
Organism: Eulacestoma nigropectus; assembly: GCA_013397775.1. Taxonomy (NCBI): domain Eukaryota; kingdom Metazoa; phylum Chordata; class Aves; order Passeriformes; genus Eulacestoma; species Eulacestoma nigropectus. The sequence continues at coordinate 5,229,606 of VZTE01005755.1, forward strand.
GAGATTTTTGAGCACAAAAAGTTATGATCCTAAATTTAAATTTTGTTAGCTAAAAAGAAGCTGCCAGTTTCAAAGAGAATTAGGGCATGAATGGGAGCTAGCTTTGTCTGGTCCTTTAGGAACTTTGCTTTAAAAGTTCCTGCTGAGTTGTTTTTAGACCCTTTCCTTTCAACAGACCAGCCACAAAGTCAGCATTACCACTACAAAATCCAGCATTTCATAGAGCTTATCTGTCAGATTCTTCTACACGGCCCAGAAGTTGTCCACATGGGATCAGACAGACACGGTTTAATTCTTGACATTGATGTGCTTAATAAAACATGTCCTGGAAGGCATTTTTTAATATAAAAGGAATGATGCAAAAAGTTGTTTCTGGACAGAATCAGCATGTCTTTATGAACTGGCTACAAGGTGGGGCGAGTCAAGATGGTATTAACAGCAGCCCACAGGTTTCATCTCACTAAAGACACAAGCCCTCTCCCTTTGAGAGATGGAAAGTGGGATGAGGGTAGCACAAAACCCAACACCCACATATCTCTGACTGCCTAGACACAGCTAGATGTGCAAGGAGGATGACAGGGTTAGTCCAGAAGCACATGTGCAGCCAGGCACCCAGATGTGGGGGTTCCTGCCATCACTGTGTGAATCACACGCAGGGCTCCAAAACTGGAATCTGGTCTCCATCACAGAGGAGCACGGATCTAATTAGTTCTTTCCATCACTGTGAAAGACATGAATGAATTACAGTAACATTTTTGCTATTAACTATTCTGTTGATGAATCCAAAATATATGCAATTACAGATCTAAATATAGTCCCTTACAGTTAACAGAAATCAAGCTAAGTAACTCAGGAAGGGAGGGAGGGAGAGCAGACATCTAAACCCACGCAAAAACCTGACTTCACTTCTTCTGTATGGTAGTACTATTTTACTTTGAAGTAAAGCCTTCCTCAAGAAGTTCCATAATATTTCTATAAATAGCTCTATTCAGAAATATTCTAGTTTGCGAAAGCAAAGTAAAAATTAAGCAAAAATAATGAATTTATTTTCTTGCAAAATTGTTCATCTCATTCCATCTCTAAATAGCACTGTCCAACAATCCTTTTGTAACTACAGTCAGATGTCTGTCTTGTCTGATTTAAAACTTTAAGTGTACTTCAAATTTAGAGATGAGCAAAAGCCAGAGAGAACCCTTTGTTTAACTGTGCAGCAATAGTGCACCAATCTATACAACGTGTCACCCCATACCTAAAGGGAGCACATCCAACACCACAGGATACTCCATAGGCCCTTTCCAGCCTCGCTTTTTGGTGAGACTACCAGCAAGCATGTCAGCTCTGGGAACATTCCTGGGAATGTGGAGCCTCATTGCCCTCCACACTGAAGTGAGAAAAACATAATCTTTTCACTCTAGCATATCAGACAAGGGAAATCAGGTACTGACGCATGACCAGAACCAGAAGCAAGTCCTTTTTTTCCACATCCATAAGAAATTAAAGCTTCTTCTAAGTTACATGATTTTTATTACTAAGCAAACTATTTTTTTCCAAACTATACAGGCCTGGACTTTCAAAAGCAAGATGGCAGGCATCACACCAAGCAGCAAGGTAAAGTGTAAATTAGGTGCAAAGCTATGTGAAATTTGAAGACCGGTACTAGATGTGAGAGCTCTTTCAAAGGCAAACTCCCAAAATGCTTCAATTGTTCCTTAGAAAGACCCAGAACCGGCCCATGCCAAGGAAAGCAGTGCTTGGTAGCAACTTCCAATGATAAATATCAGTATGTTTTAAAGCTTGTTTTCACAGGTTTCTCTGTCTGGATATGATTTTAGGAGAACATTTTAATCAAATCCAAAATAGCAATGCAGAAAGAAGTGCTGACATGGAGAGTGATAATCCTGTCCTCAATGCTGATATTGAAAGACATGAAGATATGAAGACATACTTCTGCACAGCCTACAAGAGAGTATCCCACTGAGACTTCTATAGATGCCCAGGATGGGAAGGACAGCAGACATGAACTCCCAAGTACATAAGACCAGAAAGGGAAAATAAGTTATCATCAGAAATACTAAACTAGTTAGACACAAACTGCTGTCAAAATCATAAAGCAAATAAATGGGGAAAAAAGAACAAGAAGGAAAAAAAACAAAACAGCAATCTTTTTAAAAACAGTAGAACGTTTTGAGTTGCCAGCATGCTTTTAATTACGTTCAGAAAGTTAAAGTCTATTGCCTGAACTAGACAAATTAAGTCGTTCAAAATCACAATGAAGTTGCTGATTCGCCAACATTTTTAATCCTGCAATTTACATGCTTAAATACATTCTTAACAATACCCTTTTAATAATCAAATACATTCACACTGGCAACTTCAGTACAATGACTGATGTGACAGTTTAAAGTATTTCAAGGGGGATATTTGGGTCTCTTGACTTTATATTCTAACACTGACAAAACACACATCCTCGTAACACCAAAGGAAAGTCAAGCCTTGGTGTACATTAAGACTGACCCAAACTGCCTGGAAACAAACAGGAAATACGCAGATTTTTAAGGCCAGAAGGGACTGCTGTGATTGCCAATCTCGCTTCTGCACAAAGGAGCCTGTAAGATTTCACCCCAAAAATCCTGCAGCAAGTATTCAGAAACCAAATTACAACTGAACATCCGGCACAGAAACATCCTTAGTGCAAATCACCTAAACCAGGATTAAAACTTAAATTATGAAAAGTCTCCATTTTCCTTCTGTAAACAGGTAGGACACACAAGCCTCACCAGTACATCAGGATGACACTTTTACAGCACAGCAGGATGAATTATTAAGAACGGAACTCCTCCATACACGTTTCCACCTTTACTACACATAATGGCAAGTGATTCCATGAATGACAATTCCATTCATTAAAATATTTCAGGTTTGAAATGTCATTTCTACACTGTCATGTTTTAAAATACAATCACGAAATCTCATTTATTGGTTTTTTCATGAAAATAATTCTAGCAATCTGGACAGTTTATCATTATTTACATAGTAAATGTTAACTCACAACTAATGAAGGGTTATTCCTACAAGGAAGAGAATCCAAAGTCACATCAATTACATCCTCACTTCTGTTTGTAACATTCACTTTTTCCCCCTTCGCCCACATTTTGTATCATCAGATCCAGGGACATCTGGATAGATGAGCTGAATAAAAAAATGTTCACATGACCCTTATTCTATTAGCATATTCAGAATATGCTAATATTTAAAATAAAGAATATGCTAATACTTTAAATCGCTGTCCAATTTGCAAGAAACCAGATATAACCTAAGATCTGCGAGTGTTTTCAGAGTAAGAATTTGCCTTCATATACTTCCCAGTTGTTGTTTGAACACTGGAAGCCACATTTTCCAAAGCTGCAAACACAAACTTGAGGTGAGAAGAGGCCAAATGTAAGGCTGTTTGTCTTTTCTTAAATGCTGCCATACTACAGCCATAAAGACAGTAGTTTTATACTGTACTAAAGCATGGAAATTCAAGCTCATGAAAATCACATTTGAAAAAAGAAAACCCACATTCAAATCACCTTCAAAACACAGCTCTCATAACTTGTTTTTAAAATTAGCCTTGAAACTTTTTTATTTATTTATGCTGCTACTGATAGCTGATGTTTATCTGCCAAACGTGTCACGAATAGATAACAGATTAAACTATGGTTTTAAAATTTATTAGCGTTTGCAAGAGAGGCTTCTCACAAAATTAAATGTCAAGCTTTTCTCTTGGTGTCTGTTCAAAATCTCGGATGGCTGATCTTTACAAAAAAACTATTTGAGGCCAAATTTGACATAAGTCTTAAAACACAGCATAAAATTACTTTTAAAAATTATTATTGTAAGTGCACAGATTTTTCTCAGATTTTCAATACAAAAGAAAAACGATTTCCATTCCCCATTAAAGCATTTTTAATTTGATACTGTTAAGTACTAGAAATCAACAATCTAACACAATGAAGATGCAATATGAGATATGAAGCTTCATAGCCCACCTTTCTTCTTGACTGGCATTCTTCTTCCTACTTCTGAATCTGGTTGCAAGCACTTATTTACGGGTACTAACGAAGTACTACTGGAACACTCTGCAAGGTCAGGAACTGACTATCTATTGCAGAATACTTTTACAGTTCAGTTAGGAAATGCAGCTTCAATCTTCATTTCTATGAATACTTGCTGTTCCCTTGGGTTGGGCTTCCGATGCTCTCCACAAATAAGAAAAAAAAAAGGGGGGGGGGGAGAAGCTTTTTGATTCTTTTTTAAGAGATGCTTTCAATTTCTTTAAAATATATTTGACTCTATAAAAATACAAGAGCAAACGTTCCTTGGCAATATAAAACCTTATTATAACTCCTCTTCTGGAAGCAAAGTTTGAAAATTAAAAGATTTTATGCAATACAATTAAGGCACAGTCCATCTCTAGGCAGCTGTCTCAATACTCCACCTGTACATGCTCAAAAACATATTATTTGCAGGACAAAAACGCCCAAGTAATCCAAATAAGGAGGAAGACAAAAACAATCCAAAGTGCCTCTTTAAGTTCTTTCACTTCTCGAATTAATTTTGCTAGCCATGTATTAGGTGACTACACAGCAGACTGGAAAGATCCCTTTTTTCTCACCAGACAAGAGCCTTCAAATATCACCCTCTTACCCAACAGAAGTCACTGGGCAGACACTTTCATTTTTATTATCTGCAAGCCACCCAGCCTTACGGTCTTTAATGTCCCTCTGATCCTCCCATGTATTAAAAGAGAGGATTGAAAACGAGGAAAGCAATCCCTTGACCTGGAATTATTAAAGTGACAGTGCTGCTCACTGGGCACTTGGGCAAAGCAGATTGCTTTATACTGGAGTCATTTACTTCATGCCATTCCTTCCCTCGCACAGCAGCAGCCACCTCGTGAAAGAGGAATAATGACAGTTAGGAGAAGAGCTTCACAAAAGGTTCATTTTCAGAGATAATGAAGTATTAATGAAACAAAAAGCAAGTCATGAGATCAGTCCGGAGTTTCCCACTCAGAAGCACAGCTGGTTGGCTTCAGTATCAGCCTCTCTCTCTCCCCCTTTTCCTGGAAAAACAAAAAGAGAAACAGAAACGGGATAGATTTTCTTCATCTACCTCGTTAAGGGAAAGTCTGAGAAAGGCGGACAAGCTGCGAACGCTTCCCTTCCCCGTGTGAACGAGGAGCTGCGATGCACATGACAGGGCTTCGCTGTGCATCGTCTTCTCTGGGAGATCGGTACTGTGTTTGCCAAGGGGGCGGCTCTGCTTTGCTCTAATGCTCACACTTGGGATCTGTTCGTCCCCGCATCCCGCGGGCAGGGACTCAGGGGCTGTCCCCCCTCATCTCCTCCCCACTCCCCCCTCCCCCGGTTCTCTCGAACCCAAAAGGGTCTGCCTGCTGCTTTCTGAGGCGAAACGAGACATAGAGGGCTGGCTGGGTGGGTGGGTG